>JABWTJ010000673.1:0-144984 GCA_016801875.1 Solanum sitiens
TACCAATACATGCCTCAAATTGACAAACATTGCTACATAATGGTGATATGTTGCAATATATGGATCATCCGTAGCAACACATGCCTCAAATGGACAAATATTGCTACATAAGGGTGACATGTTGCAACATATGGATCATATGTAGCAATATATGTTGCAACATATGGATCATATGTAGCAGCATTTAATGCATCTGTAGCAACATCTTGTGAAAATATGTTGTGTTAAGAACAAGTCTTAATTTTGAAATAGGAATGCAAAACTACGTTTATTTATTTTCACAACTATGATAATTTTAATGGTTGTACATAGCTTAAGAATTTTCCGTCCTCTACATTATTCTTCATGGTAATGCTTAAAAATACAAATAAAAACAAAAACAATCAACAACACGAAGATTAGCTTCCACATGTTACAACATCTGGTCTTCTTTTTCTCATTTGTCACCCATTTGTTACTTCTTTTAATATGACTTTTATCATCAATTTCTGACTCCTTTATTTTGTTTGCCAATCTCAGAATAACGAACTTGGATCATATATCAACATCTTCATGATCCCTCCATCTAAAGAAGTTGCATGCATTCTCCTAAAATACACACTACAAAAAATTAATTAAAATAAAATAAAAAACAAATTAAAGAGATCTCAAGTCTCTAGAGTAAGATGTAGAAATGTACATACATGATAGCGAGGACAAGACCGAAATCTTCGACCTGGATTGTCCTTCGACCATGAGGTTTGCATTGAAATTAAGTCTCCATGTTTGCAATAAATTTTCACACCCAACATGGGATCATTTTCATTATTACAAATTCGACTCAATATTACATTTTACATTATATCAAAAGTAACAAAAACAAACAAAACTCATTCGTTTGATTTAGAATACTGATCTATATTTTAAAGATTAATGATTTCATTTGGTTTAAACTGAAGGCCAATCAAATTAGTTGCGTATTAATAAACAAAGAACAGAAAAGACCGACATAAAAAAGACCGATGATACAAAATAACATCATTATATTCCATCCACTCCAGAGTTTCGAGATCCGAAGATAGAGGAGAGAAAGCGCGAAGCGGAGAGGAGAGCCGAAGCGGTGAGGAAGAAAATGAAAATCCTATTCATGAAATGAAAATGAAAACCATAAATTGTTTTATACATATATCCTTCTTGAAATGAAATGAAAAACCTAATATATATATATATATATATATATATATATATATATATATATATATATATATATATATATGGCTTGACTATGACTTTTATAAAAGATTTTGTGTTATACATATGTTGTCACATATGACACGTATGTTGCAATTCCCCCAACAAAACTTTGATGACACTTCAAGGATTGACTAATAGACGAATTGAACGATTTAGGAATGGAAAATGTCAACTTGGACCAAATTTTATTACTTTAGATCGTAATTAAACAATAAAAATATGGTATAACACTTGGAACAACGATTTACAATGGTGTTATATAACTATCATATGGATTTACTTGGTCATTGTAAGATGAACTAGTGGGATGATAGTCTTTCTAAATATAATTGATAGAATCGAATGAAGGTAGGTGTATTGAACATAATTTGTTCTTAGACATGTTGTAGGACTATATATTAGTGTTGCATATCGAATTAGATGACAATTTAATTAACCCACAAAAGACCCATTTTATGATATACACATGTTGCCACATATGACAGGTCTGTTACAATTTCACCAACAGAAATTCGTCGATTTAGGAATGGAAAATTGTCAACTTAGACCAAATTTTATTACTTTAGACCATAATTAAGCAATAAAAATATGGTATAACACTTAGAACAACGATTTACAAGGGTGTTATATAACTATCATATGAATTTACTTGGTCATTGTAAGATGAGCTAGTGGGATGATAGTCTTTCTAAATATAATTGATAGAATCGAATGAAGGTAGTTGTATTGGACCATAATTTGTTACTTAGATATGTTGTAGGACTATATATTAGTGTTACATATTAAATTAGGTAACAATTTAATTGAATTAACTCCCCAAAGACCAATTTTATGATATACATATCTTGCCACATATGAAAAGTCTGTTGCAATTTCCCCAATAGAACTTTCATATGTTGTCAGAAATGACAATTCAAGGATTGAATAATCGAGAAATTGAGTTTATTTAGAAATGGAAAAGTGTTGCCATACATGAAAATTTAATTAATTCATAAATTTAAGTAATTCATCCGTTTCTAAATCAGCACGACATAAGACACAACAATATCGAGCGTAAGAGAACAACGATATCGAGCGTAAGAGGATTGATGAACAGTGCAACAAATTGATCTTTCTCCCAACTTATTAGGTTCCTCGTGCAACCTTCCAATTATATCAAAAAATCCCTCAAGATCTCCTGAGGTTTATTGGATTCAAGTTGGCAATGAACATTATGCCTTCTCTCATGGATTCACCACCTTTGAAGATTGAAATTATGACATGCACATACTTTGCACCATTGTGGCCACCGTATGTTGCTTGCTTAAGTATTCTCAATCCATTTGAATCACTACGGTTGAAAAGTCATATTACAAAAGAAATAACACATTTAAAATACAAAATACATTGATAAAAACGTGAATACATACGGAAAACATTAAAATTATCACATCTTTTTTGTATAAGGCTTCTAAATTCCCCGATACGCTGGACATTTTCAAAAAAGGAGTGCATCTTCAAAAAAATGAAGACGACTATATAAATGATGGAATGCTGCGCAAATTTACCTTTCGATATTCAGAAGGTTCATTAGCGACTTCATTTAGGAGCCTGGAACTGAGAAATCAAATCAAATGGTCAAGAAATTGAATCAAAGAGTGAAAATTAATTATTACATACATACCTTAATTTAACCCTCATTAAATCTTTGAGTGAGTAGGAAGCAATCATGTCAATGATAATAATTACTAGTTCCCTCAGAAGGGATTCAATGTAGTTTTTTTCCCTCGAAGTCATTTTTGAAGATTTATTATTCTTCCTTCCCATCTTGGAGAAAATTATATGAAAAGACCTAAGTTGTGTTCTTCTTATATAATAATATAATTCCAATGTAATGAATGTGAATGTGAAAAGTTGCAACTTTTAAAGACGAATAGGCACTTCTGAAGAATGTGAAAAGTTGCAAGTACACAATTTTTTTTTGAAAAAGTATAAAATTTGAAGATTTGTAATTAAGTAAAAAGGTTGTTGTAATTAATGAAGGAGGTTGTTGAAACGTTGCCACAAATGACATTTCAAGAATGGTCAAAATGAGAACACTGTTAAAAACATATTTTATAAAGAACAAATTAAAAAATAAGTACAAAAGACAAAAAGGCAACATTTTTCACCATATGTTTTAAAGTGATGTACATATGTTGCCACAAATTTAGTTAATCCCAGACAGTGGTATGAGACAGAAATTTAACTAGAAAATCTAGTTCTAAATCACAACTGCACAATTCACAACGATATCGTCTTCTTCGTCGCTTTCCCTAGGCCAACCATTCATGCGAGCGATTTGATGGGGTTGATGAACAGTGCAAACAATGGATCTTTCTCCCTACAAATTAGGTTCTAGCATCCACATTCAACCTAAAATATATCGCAAATGGTCTCGACATCTTCTCACTATAAGTGGCATGGTTCTTTTTCATGTTGGCAATGAACATGAAGCCTTCTCTCATGGATTCACCGCCTTCCAAGATTGAAATTATGATAAGCACATAGAATGCACCAATGTGACCACCGTCTACTGTTTGTTTAATTATTCCCAATGCAGTTGGATCATTACGGTTGAAAAATTTTAAACTATAAAAGAAATAACACATTTAAAATACAAAATATATTGATGAAAACGTGAATACATACGAAAAATATTAAAATTACCACGCCTTTTCTATATAAGGCTCTAAGTACTCCGTTGCTACGCACATTTCCAGGAAAAAGATGGCTTGTTGATTAGTTGTCCATCTAGGTTCAGGAAAGCTGACCAATGTTACCTTCTGATATACAGAAGGTTCATTAGCGACTTCATTGAGGAACTTTGAACTAAGAAATCAAAATATATGGTTAGGAAATGAAATTAAAGAGCAAAAATTAATTAATACATATATATACCTTAATTTAACATTCATTAAATCTTTGAGGGAGTAGTAAACAATCATTTCAATGATATAAATTAGTATTTCCCCCGGAAGGAATTCAATGAAGTTTTTTCTAGTTGAAACCATTTTTGAGAAAAGTAAATGAAGACAAAGAGAAGACAACTTTTGACTTCTCCCTCCCTTCTGTTGTGTTCTTATAAAATCCCAAGAAATTTGAAAAGTTGCAAGAGAAGAGATGACTTTTAAAAAAAGGGTAAAAAAATGAGGAGCCGTAATTAATTTATTTATTAAAGTTGTTTCAATGACAGTAATGATTGATTTATTGTTGAAAACACTTACAAGTAATCATTTTTGAAAAATATATTAGGATATATTTGACATATGTTGGAACATATGAAATATTATGTTGTAATATCTAACACATAATTGACATATGTTGGAACAGATAGGTTATGTGGTACTTCTAACACATAATTGACATATGTTGTAACATATGCAATATTCAGTTATAATATCTAACACATAATTGACATATGTTGGTACAGATACGTTATGTGGTACTTGTAACACATAATTGACATATGTTACGATATATTCAATATTCTGTTGTAAAATGTAACACATAATTGTCATATGTTGACACAGATGAATTTGTTCAAAATTAGTAACACTTTTTATTTATAACGATTAAATTCAAAAATCAGTCCAAAACACATAAAGGCAACATTTTTCATCATGAATTTGCAAGTTCTTTACATATGTTGCCACAGATGGCAATTTAATTAATACCTCACAACAGTATAAGGCAAAAAATTAACTAGATAATCTAGTTCTAAATCACACCTACATAAATCACAATGAACATCATCTTCATTGTAGTGTCTTCTCCAGGGCAAATCATTCATGGGACAGATTTGCTCAACTTGATAAACAGTGTAACAAATAGGTCTTGCTCCCAACAAACGAGGTCCTGACACCCACATTCCACCTAAAATATTTCACAAATGATTTCGACATGTTGTGACTTTTAGTGGCTCAGTTTTTTCATGTTGGCAATAAATATTAAGTCTTCACTCATGGATTCACCACCATTGAAGATTGAAATTATGGCAAACACATACTCTGCACCACTATGGCCAACGTCTGCTGCTTGATTAATCATTTCCAATGCAATTTGATCTCTACGGTTGAAAAAAATCATACTACATAAGAAATAACACATTTAAAATGCAAAATAAAAAGAAGAAGTTAATACAACTGAAAAATATTAAATATTATCACGTCTTTTCTGTATAAGGCTTCTAAATTTCCTGATACTTTGTACATTTCTAGGAATGAAATGGCTTGTTGAACAATTGACCATCTACGATAAGGAAAGCTGACAAATGTTACCTTCTGATATACAGAAGGTTCATTAGCAACTTCATTGAGAAACCTGGAACTGAGAAATGAAATTAAAGAGCGAAAATTGATTAGTTCCTTAATTTAACCCCTCATTAAATCTTGTAGGGAGTAGGAAACAATCCTTTCAATGATATCAATTAGTAGTTCCCTCGGAAGGGATTCAATGATTTGTTTTTACTCATAGTCATTTTTGAAGATTTCTATTCATGTTGGATATTTAGTGAAATTTGAAAAATTGCAATTTTGAGGACGAATAGAAGAGAAGACACAATTTTTTAACTTTTCAAATGCAAGTACTTTTTTTTTTTTGAAAAAACGGTAAAATATGAAGAGTCGCGTCATTAAGTTTTTTTTCTTGAATGTTGTTCCAATGACAGTAATGATATGATTGATTGACTGTTCACACACATTACACGTAAGTATTTTTTTAAAATATGTTGGTACAGATTCATTTACTTGTAATACATAATTGACATATGTTGGGACATATGCAATTTTATGTTGTAAGATCTAACACATAATTGACATATGTTGCCACAGATGCAATATTTTGTGTTAAGTGGCAACACATAATTGTCATATGCGCCAATGCAATATTCTATTGTAAATAACAACACATAATTGACATATGTTGTCACAAATGAAATATTCTATTGTAACTAGCAAGACATAATTAAATAAATCACACATTATATATAAAAAAATATCACATAAGTTGATTCTAAATAAGATAAGAAGATAGAGATCATTCTCAAATAAGAAAGAACATTCATTAAAATTCAACAACACTTCTTATGGGCCATTTTGATTTGGGCATGTAGTTTTTTTTGTGGCCAAAGTCCCTACATACGAAAAACTTATTTTTTCTTGTTGAAAATGATTCACCAAATCCACGCCATCTCTTATATCTCCTTTTTCCATGTTTACTTGGATCAACATATGGAGGAGGTATTTCTCTCTGTATGATATCTAAAGGGACAATCCAAGAATCTTCAGGTGGCACCGAGTGAAGTTCCTGACAATATGTCATTATGTACTTTCCACAGAATAATATGGAGATGAGTACTCATAAATCTGATTTCTAAAATCGGCACCATGTTGGGATCGAAGCGCTGCCATGGCATGTGGACAAGGTATTTTGTCAAGTAAAAAATTCTACAGTGTAATTTCTTCTTTGTAGATCCGTAGTAGCAGCATCACCATGACACTACAACAAATATGATATATAGCTATGAAATTATTAGCCATTACATCAAATTCGTCACTAATTAATCGCTTTTAGTGACAAAATTTACTTTTCGTGCTTAAATATATGAGACACGTACTTTTAGTGACGAAACATAAAAATCCGTAGCAATGTTTTGTACACTAAAGTTTCCCACAAAAAATCAATTGGTGTCATTTGTTAAGTAGTGTTAGTCACGAATTTAAAGTTATTGGTGACACATTATTTCGTCACTAATGATGTATCTAATTCTTGATAAAATATTTTTAGTCTTATAATTTATAAAATTTTGGACACAAAAATTTCATCTAAAAAAAATATATTGTTACAATATAGACAAATTAGAGACCGTAGTTAAATATTTTAAATTTTAGCTATGAAAATTTATATTTAATTATGACATTTATTTCGTCACTAATAATATAAATAATTGGTGACAAATATTTTATCGTCTATCAATCTATGATTTAGTGAAAACAAAAAAATTGTCACAAAATATGTAAGGTGTTAAATAGCGACGACTTAAAATTTGTAGTGAATAATTAAACTATTTTCTAGAAAAAAATTCATAGCTAAATACAATTTTTTTTGCTACAATTGTTCATAATTACAAGTGACAACTTACAAAAAGAATAATACAAGTGCTTCTTAAGAAGTAGGCAGAGTCCATTCATTAATTGACAAGTGAAAATATTAAAATCAATGAATTCGATCGATTTTGTAAAAATAAAAAAGTTCAACACATCAATTTTCTTAAATTATGCAATTATAAATGCATCATTTGAAAAATACAATGCGGGTTATAAGTATTGTGAGTGGGCACGGTTCTAGCACTAGATCACTAATATTTGTTGGTTTAACACTTTTTTTTTATTTGATACACTTTCATTGATAATAACGATAAAAAAATAATTTGTCAAGTCTTTGTGCTAATTTTTGTGCATGTCTATTGATCTATGATTGGTAAACTACACAGATTAAGTCGATCTATTTGCTTCGGTCTATAAATATGTACATATTTAATATTAATTCCACATACGTTAGAGTAACTATACAGAGATAACATCGACTTACAAACTTAGACTTTGCAAAGGTGCAATATATTTCATGAATTTCTATTAACTTTTCCCATCAGTGTGAAAATTGAAATAAACTAAAAAATGAAAGCACAAATAAAAGAAATGAACTAATGAGGTTTTCAAATATATTATTATGAAGTACTATAGTTATTGTTATCGATGTTCAACTTGAACTGATTATTCATTTTTTTAATAAATCAAAAGTTCGATTTTAAATAAATTTATTATTGTACTAAATAATTTTTAAAATTTACAAAAATAAATAAATAAAATGACAAAATCAAACTGAATATATTTAAAGATATTTAAAAAAATAAACAATTTAATTAAATATAATCTACATTTCAATGAATTGCGGGTGGTAAATTTCATGCATTTGTGTGTGAGTACAAATAATCATATAATATATTATTTTTACAAAAGTTAAATTTGAAGAAGTGAATGAAGTATAAAATAAAACAAAAATGAACAACAAGAGAGAGTTGATTTGATGTTAAACACTCTTCACTTCCAACCTTAAGGTTGTGAGTTTAAATCCCCAAGGAAGCATAATGTATGAGCTCCTGGTTAGGGTGGAAAAAAACTGAGATAGGAGATATATATATACATTATATTTATATATAATCATTTTTATAATGATAAATTTTATCATATATACATTTAAGAACAAAATAATTTTTTATATATAAAATATAATCATTAGTGACGAAATTAGATTTTGTTCAACTACGAAATACATATAACTTTAGAGACGATTGATTTCGTCACTGATTGAAGTAACCTAATTAGCGACCATATAATTTTGTTGGTATTAATAACCTTTTTGGTGACAAAGCATACTATTAACTACAAAAAATATTTTTTTTACGATAAATAAATTTATCACAAATGTTTAAGCATTTGAGGACGATTTTTCGTTTGTAGTTAATATAATATTTTCAGCGACGAAAGCACTAAATCGTCTTTGTATACTTTTAGAGACACACATTTAGTGACGACTGAGTGACAAATTATTTTTCGTCACACAAGATTTTTTGTGACGAAATATGATTTATTAATGACGAAATTATTTGTCCTTGATAATCAAATTTGTTGTAGTGTGACCAGTGACACTGAACTTGTAGTTAGCGATTTGATGAGACAACAAATTGTTGCCCGCGTTGACATACTCCGATATGTCTTTTTCAATTGAGGGAACAAATCTATTTGCAGAGTGCACCATCTCCATACGCCTCTTGTGAAATAGCAATGCAAATGTCCTGTTTATTTCATCAAATAGAGCGACAATGATAAATTCTCTTTCAACACCAAACATAGCATTCACCGACTCCGCGATGTTTGACGTCATAATGTTATATCTACACAACCAAAAATAATTAAAAAAAACACATAAAATAAAAATAAACTCAAATGAGATGGTACCTATTTCCTGGGCAAAATGCTTTACTCCATGTGTGGAATTTAATACGTTCAAGAACTTCAGTCACCTTTGGTACCAAATCTCTTATTTGATTGAAATGGTCATTGAACTCACCTCTATCATACGCCTTTGCTGCTTTATAAAAATAGGACACTACCTTTGAATTGTGAAAGTTATTTGAAATATTTTCCCCAAGGTGTATGATGGAACAATCATAATGAGATGCAGGGTACGTAACCATCTTTCGAATACTTTGATACCTATCAGAAATAATGCACAACTCACTAGATATCATCTACAAAGCTTCTCATATTTTGTAAAATTATTCATATGAGGTATCACATTCCTTGTCCGCGACACAAAAAGCCACTAGAAACATATGATTCTCAGCATCTTGTTCCACCGTCGATAACAAAACTCCTTCATACTTGCTCTTCAGGAATGTGCCATCAACGACTATTAATTTTCTCATTTCTTGAAAACCAGTTATCCAAGAACCTCCCATTTTCATCGAGTGACAATGCCGTCTTGATTCCTGGATTTGCAACTTCAAGCATATAACAATACGCATTAAGCACTACATACCCGTGCTCATGTGTTCCCCTGACATTAGACTTAGCATGCTCCATGTCCTTATAAATCTTCCAATAGCTTATCTTACAATCCAATTTTGTGCGGAGTTGATTTGACATGTCTCTTGTGGATGGGCCTTTACCATTGAGAAACCTACTTACCTATGACTTTTGTCGTGACATGGATATTATGGCTTGTAACATACTTTAAACCACACATATGGTACTTTTCGTAGATTCTAATTGCAAACCTATCACTACTTGTAAATTTCACAGCCTTCAGCCACCAATTGCAATCTGTATATGAACATTTCAAAGAAAACACATTACGAGAATTGATCACCTTTTTCAGTCTAAAATCTTTTTTTCAAGCAAGCAATTTTTAATGACTTGACTAGTTTTTGCTTGTTCTTGAATGTCATTCCCTTATAAAAATGTGTTTTATCATCTCGAACATTATTCACACTTAATGATTGAGA
The DNA here is from genome assembly GCA_016801875.1 of Solanum sitiens. Classification (NCBI taxonomy): domain Eukaryota; kingdom Viridiplantae; phylum Streptophyta; class Magnoliopsida; order Solanales; family Solanaceae; genus Solanum; species Solanum sitiens. Next base: position 10,319 of record JABWTJ010000673.1, read on the forward strand.
AGCACATGGATGTAGCTATCAACCATAGGTGTAGGAGGAATGTTGCTCTCAAGTCCAACCCTCCACTTTCACCTATTCAAATTTCATCATCGGGATTATTCATGTCCACGAAATCAAATTCATCATTTAACATATCTTGTTGGACTTCGTCTACATTATGATCCTTCCGAAAGGATTTCCTCTTTAGAGACCTCCATTGAAGGTGAAGTTCAAGGTCAGCGTGTAGATGGGATTTCCATCACCAATTTTTAGAGGTTTTCTTCTAGATAAATGTATGGTGATCCTTAATCTCTAGTTAATCTTTCATCTAGAAAGTCCTCTTCAAAGTTTTCAAAGAAGTTTCATGATCAAATCTCTTCTTCTTCAATCTAGCCATGGGTTCTTTCTAAAAACGTTTTTAATGGCTTAATCATGATAAATTGATGATAATGTATTGGTTTTAACGTGAATTTTAATTCAATTGCATTATGAACCTATGTCCCTTCCCAAACTCGATTTAGTCCTTGCATGTGCATTGTGATCGTGACTTGTTATTGGTTGAATTGTGATTCTATTAGGTTGAATTGTTATGTCTACTGTTATTTACGTGTATTGATGATGAATTGATGATGAAGGATCCATGTGGATCAATGTATGAAGATTTGAATATGACTAGCTTAGATCTCTAGGTGTTCATTGTAACATTGCCTTTATAATGACTGAATGTTGAATTCGATTAGGTGAAGATGATTATAACTACTGTCTTAGGTTGATGTTATGAATAAATTGTGGGTATAAACCCTTGATTATCATATCAAAGGAATCTTGATAAGGATTAATCTACATGTTTTAGCCTAAAGGTTGATAATGCTATGAACATAATGTGATCTCAATTTAGGGTGGATGAAGCATCATTTAGTCTTGATTATTATGTCTTTAGCTACTGCCCTAGGTTGGTGTTATTGGTATATTATGAATATTAATCATGGTAATCAAAGTAAAGAATATTAGTGATTTATGACTCTCTACTTTCTAGTATATATGTGATGCCTTGTATTATGTTATAGTATGATATTGTAGCGACTTGTACATGGTTTATTTCATGATTAAATGTATATTTATCTACTGCCCTATAATGATTTGATGATAAAAAATGTGTAGTGATCAATGATGATCAAAGGTTGATGAATTGGTAAGAATGACCCTTTCCCTCTACTTTTCTATATTATTGTAGTTGATGAAGCCTTGTATGACATTGTGTGTATGGTTCACTTATGGTGGCGGTTTTTACTTCTTGTCAATCTATATATGTGTTGATTATGGCCTTGAAGGCAAATTGATGAATATATGAGTGTGTGGTTATGATGATTACACTATGTCAAACTTATGCCTACTTTCCTCTTCTAGTTGTGATCTAGGTTGTATCCCTATTGTATAAGCATGTGTATATCTATGTTAGGGTAAAGTGTAGGTGATGCCATTAATGAGTTAAAATGGTTAATAATCCCTTACCTATGTACCCCTATGTGAATGCATGAATAACAAAAGTTAGGAGTCTTAAGTGTAATATGAAGTTGACTTGTTTCCTATGCTATTGTGTGTTGTGTGGTCTATGCTTGAAAGTGTATTGTGTTCCTAAGAGGGTGGCTGCCTCAATGTATTGTTGATAGCCATTATGTGATCATGTTGACCAATTCACACACACCCTCACTCTACATGCATGCTTACAAGTAGTATATGTCATGGTGTCTAAATGAAGGGTAGTTCTCATATTCACTAATATATACTATTATGCATGCTAAGCTTGAGTTCATGAAAGTGTGTTATGAACATGTCTTATATGGTATAATGTGAAGTATGTGGTATGATGAAGTATGATTATACCTAGTGTCTAACTGTGTTTATATGAAAACATGGCCCATATAGTTACAATTGTACACTTAGGCATGAATGAAAGGATGTATAAACATGTGTGGCATTTATGTGTTATGTGAAAGGTTTGCTCACATATAAGACACACACATGTATGAAGAACTAGTCAAGAGAGGGACACTTGAAAGGTGTATTCATGTGTACCCTAAACTAGATGATGCTTTACATATGCTATGTCCATGTGAAGAGATTTCACACATCATTTAGGTTTATGAACTCTCATCTATGACCTATGAGCTAAGCATATGAGGAGTTAATCTCCTAAGCCTAATTTTATAAAGTAATGTTAATAAAGGCTTTTAATAAATGAAACTTAGCTTAGCACCGAGTGAACTTGTATATGACTGTGTGTCCCTTCCCAATGTGGGAAGGAAGGTCTACCATAAATCTCATAAGGTGGAAAGCCTCATAGCCCAAGGGCATAGAGGGATGTTGCCATGATGGCCTCCAAGTTCCATAAACTATGCTTGCCACATAGGATCTAGCAATGTGATATCAACTGAGATGCTAGCATGTGTTAATCTAGGTATGAACACCTTCCCTTGGTGTAAGGCTCTACAACACCAAATTCCATGTTGCACCCATTGTCTTAGTGTCGGTTAAGGCTATAGTTTCCCTAAAGTAAAATGGACAATGAAAGTAAAGTAAGGACCCTAACTAGGATAACCTAAGGGTAGTTTCTTAGTGTAGGTGGGGGTATGGGACTTCACATATGCATTGCACAAGTGTCTCTTGAGGGAAGTACTTGGAAGGTGTTCTAATGCATGTCTCTATGTATATGTTCCTTATGCATGACTTTGTAGTAAATGTCTATTTGTTGTGATGAAATGCATGGTATGAGCCTATATGAAGTGGTCTTGTTGTATATGCATAATAATTGATCTTAATGCCTACATGATGAAGGTTGATGACATGAAGGAAGTTGTCTTCACTTACTATTTTGACGTATGAATTGGTTGTTAAGGCTCGTGGTCTCATGATAGGTTTACTAAGTATGTGTGAGGTTATGGGCTTCACATGTACATTGCACTAGTATACTTAGATTGGGGTCATGAGTAAGGTCTTATGATGATTTATGTGAAGTGAAGTGAATAGATGTGCAAGTTGATGTAGCTTACTGTAAAGCCATTAGAGTCTTGACTTAAGTGTGTCTATGATGCATTATACTTCTATCAGGATATGTGTCGGCTTATGTAGATTGTATGTATGCTTTCTTTGTGGTCTTAGGTGATGCATTGCACCAAGTATCACTAGAGGGATACTTGGGAAGATTAGAAATTAAAGGAAAGGAAGTTCATTGTTAAGTCAAATAGTTCTATGTAATGTGACCCTAAAAGTGGCTTAAATTCTATATGTGATTTTATATGATGTTTGACCTTTGAATATGTCTATATGAAGTATGTGAATGATATAAATGCTATTTTATCAAGGTTTTATAAAGATTTGACAAAAAGACATCATGTATGGATTTCAAGTAAAATGTCCCTTTTAAATGCATGTTTTTGCATGGTTGCTATACTTAGTGCATTGTTGTACTAACTCAATTCTTCTCTACTTTTTACAAAAGGTGTAGGTTATGGATGCTTAGAGGATGTCTATGATGGTGAGGATCTTGATAGATGATTCCTAAGTCATGTCTTTACTGTAAAGTTATGTATAAGTTTACTTATGTATTATGTTATAAGGTTCGTATCCCTAAAGTACTCTTATTATGTTGATTCTAGGATGACAAAGAGACTCAAGGTCTAAATATGTATTTTATGACTTATATTTCATATATATATAAAGTGATGTTTCTAGCATACGATGTGCTATGAAAAGTTTTAAATTTTTCACTAATTTTACTATGACAATGCGATGAATGATAACTATAGGTTTGTATAAGACCTCCGAGAGGTTAAGTACGTCATGTTACTTCTAGGTGGTGTTCCCCGGATGTGACAGACAAATAAATCACATGTGGCAACATGTTTATGTTATATGTTGCCACATATGACTTTTCTGTTGCGAGATGTAAGTCATATGTTGCTACATATAACTATTCTGTTGTGACAAATAAATCACATGTAACAACATGTGTAACATCTCGTAATCCAGAATAGCTAGGATTAAACAAAGAAACTAGTAATTGTTATTTTTGGAAAGAATAGGAAAAATTTGGAAAATTTCATAAATGTAAAAGTGAGTTTGTGGTCATTTTCAAACGGTCATAACTTCTATCTCAGAGTGATTTAGGACCAGTTTTTTATATGGTTGGAAAGCCCTTGATGAGATCTTTCCAACGCCGCTGAGTTTGCGAAATTTTGATATTGAATGAGGGAGATATGCCTATCGGAAGTTGGACTTTTGGTTTGAGGAAAATCCAATCCGAATTTTAGTAAGGGTAAAGAAGTCTTTTCACCATATTGTTTCCTAATTTTTTAAGGGTTTATTAGGGTTAAAAGTAAGCCTTAAGTCATTTTTAGAAGATTGAATACGCTTAGGGCTTGGGAGAAAAAAGAAGAGAAGAAGGAGAAAGAGAAAAGACTAAGGTTTCGCCAAGATCGTTGAGTGAGTTTCGTCTGGGGTGATCCCTTTCAGGTATGTGAGATCTTTCTGTGATGGGTTCTTCCACCCACAAAATAATATGTTTAATTCAGCGCAATTAGAGTAGATTGAATGATGAACATTGAAGTTCTTGATGAAAAACCGACGAATTCTTATTGGTTGAGTTTTAGTATTTCTTTAGTTGTTTGATTCGTGTTTCCAAGCTATTTTACAAGTCGAAACTATTGGGTATTGAGGATTTTAGTGATCCTAAGTGTTTGGGGTGAGATCCATGGGAGTTTAGAAGGTTTAGAATTGAAAATCGAAAAAGAAAAGTCAGAAATCACGTCTGACAAGCCCTGGGGCGCCGCGCCTGCTAGATCCCCTCAGGGAAGCTTCTTTCTGACAGGGCCTGGCACGCAACGCAAGCCAGAGCCCCTCAGGACAGTCTTTGTCCGTCAGGTTCTGGCGCCCCGCGCCTTTCAGAGCGCCAAGGTCACATTGAGATCCCATTTTTCCCCATCTTTTCGTACGAATTCCATAGTGATTTACCTATAAATACAAGTTGATTTCAACACTCTAAAGTACATCTAAACATCATGAGTTCATAAGTGATGTACCTATAAATCCTTATTGATTTCAACACTCTAAGAGTCAAGTCTAAAAGTTGAGAAGCAAGTCATAGTGAGTTCTTAAAGTTTTCAAGAGTCTTAAACAAACATTTTTACTTCGTTTTAAGGCTCAAGCTACAAGTTGAGCAAAAAGTAAAGAGTTGAGTCTAAATCTCAATAGTTATAAGGGAATTTCCTAGAGTTAAGTTTCAAGTAAAGCAAAGAGCAAAGAGTGAGTTCATTTCTCAAAAGCTATAAGGGAACTAAGTAGTCCCTAAGAGTTACAAATATTTTCACATTTTGAAAAAGAGAGGAAACTAGACTTCCACAGAGCCTTTGGCTAATTTTAAAAAATGGGAACAATGATTTCCAAGAGAACTTTTAAAGTTAAGTTGTTTTAAGTTGTTTTAAAACATATGAGCTAAGTATTTTGGGAGTTGTATTGAGCACCGATATGGGGACGCGAGTTCATATCAACTCAAGTCTCCATAAACCATGTAGCCAGCATGGACAGATAAAGGGTCATACTTTTTAGATGATTCCTTAGTGTTTTTTAGCATATACTGGTGGATCCACTTAGTAATTCAATTTCTATACCAATGACAAGGTATATAACGGTCCTCTTGCAATGTGAGGTAAGACGTTGTGCCATCGTTTAGGCTCATAGTGATGGTTGTGGGTTAGAGAATCTCCCACAGAAACTATATTACTTTCATATATAAGTAAAGTTGAGTTTATTATTGCATTACTTTTAATGAACTAAGCATTTACACTGTTTTTACAAGCTTTATATATATATATATATATATATATATATATATATATATATATATATATATTGCATGTGTCTATACTGCTTTATATTGAGTTATGACTTCTTGAGTTGAGCAGAGTCAAGGTAAATTCATTCTTACTTCTTTCAAGCTTAGTAGTTGTTGTTTAGCATTCCAACTCGCATACTCGTACATTCAATGTATTGATGCCAGTTGGCCTACATCGTTTCATGATGCAGACTCAGGTAATCAGGATCAGCATCTAGCGCCTCGTTGATCTAGTTTAAGCATCCAGAGTTAGTGGTGAGCCTCCTTGCTTCCGGAGGACCCTTATTTCTTTGAGTATTTCCTTATAGAATGTTGAGGGGTTTGTCCCAACATTCATGTTAGTAGTAGTAGAGGCTTCATAGACAGGTAGACAGTCAGGTAATTCAGTTTTAGTCTATTTTATTATACATGTCAGATGTTTTAACTTTGAGACTTAAGTGTCATTTTGGCCAAGATAATTATTTAAAGTATTTTCTTATGAGAATGTTTCAGTTTTAGGATTGAGTTAAGTCTTCTTCTGAGTTAAGAAAGCCAGGCCAAGGGTTCACTCAAGGCCTGCAATGGTCGTTGGGTGCCGACCACGTCCAGGGTGTAGGCTCCGGACGTGATAACATGTTTATGTTATATGTTGCCACATATGACTTTTCTGTTGCCGAATGTAAGTCATATGTTGCTACATATTACTATTCTGTTGCGATTGAAATAATCTTTCCGTTGATACATATGGCTATAATACGTTTCCAATAGCCAATTGTTGCAACATATATAACCATATGTGGAAACGCGAATGCATATTATTAAAAAAATTACAAGTACCCAGATCAGATGATGATGACACTATTAATTTTACTTACCAGAATAATGGTGTGTGACCCAATCGCTTATGAAATAATTCCAATTTGATACAGAATGAAATCAGATCTTCTGATAAGAGATTTAGTTAAATCTGATTCAAGAAGAAGAAACGAAGAAGAAAGCTGAAGCACTAGCAGCTAAGACCCATAATGTACGAAAAGAAGAAGAAGAAGATGAAGATAAAGATGAAGAGAGCGGAAAAAATGGCAAGCTAGCAAGCAAAGACGAGAGCAGAAGATGAAGAACAAGAGGAGGAATACGACGGCTGGGGGCGGGGGAAAAATATTTTATTTCCCTTTTTGGCTCGATTGTGGCTTCCCCTTCCCACCAAAATTTGGTTTTAGTAATTTACCCTTTTACCCCACATTTAATTCCCACCAAAGTTGTTAAATTAAGTTTTAGTCAATTTACCCTTTTACCCCTTATTTAATTAAGTGGATCAAATTGTCAACTTATAAACTTGAGGGCAACTCCACAATCCTTAATCATTAATCACATAATTTTGACCTACACCCAATACTTAAGACTTGTGTCAGCGCCCTTTTATTTTGAAACCTTAATGTCATTTTTGTTTACAAATCCCTGGTTAGGAGCTCCGTTTTCTTTTTCAGTTTTCTTTTTTGGAAAATTAAACTCATATTTATTTACATAACTAGAAAAATTACTCGTGCTTCGCGCGAAAATTTAATATCACGAAATATATAAAATAATACTTAAAGTCTATCCGTCACTAAAACTAAACACACTATATTATCCTATATAAAAGATTACAATGTAAAGGAAAATGAAAATTATTACATCTTATCATTTATCCTTAATAACATAAACATAAGTAATGACTATAAAAATACATATCAAGATTTGTAACATAAGCAATAGTGTCACTGAATCACTCAACATAAATAAAGAACACAAATATTTAATTGTGGAGAAGAAGAACAAGAGGAAGAAGAGATTCAGAATTTTCATTGTTTTAAAATGAGAGGAAATCCCTCTATTTATAGACAACAAATGGTAGTATGAACAAATATTTATTGTGCCAAATCAGAAATGTTACAACTATTTAGAAAAGTTGCAACCCTTCAGAAAGGTCACAACCTTTCATAAAAGTCACAACTTTTCGTAAAATAAAAGTTACAACTTTTTGTAAAAGTCGCAACTCTTCAATAAAGTCACTACTTTTCATAAAACTCACAATTTTTCATAAAAGTCACAACTTTTCATGAAAGAGGAAGACTAATTTTGGAAATAAATAAATTAAAAGTGAATTCTGATTTGTGGTAGTGTCACGTAGGCATGCCTAAGGTTCTCTTATATATATGATTAGTTTCACGGGTTGCATGTGTGTATCGTTTCCTATATAATATTGTAAAATAAACTTAATATTATTAAATTAAAGATATTTAGTAAATAATTATAATTGAAAAAACATAGGTAAGTGATTATAAATGATTAAATACATATTATTATAGAGTCACTTGCTTTTAGATCAAAATGACAAGATATCATTTTTCAATATGGGGAGAAAGTGAAATTTTTTAGTAGTCCTCGTTTTTACTTCACTTAATTTTGTAAACAATTCCATATAAAAATACATATAAAGCTAGATATAAATAATCCGGTATGGAACATCTCTATGCCCAACATAAACAGATGAACCATTTATAGTAGATTCCTATCCGACATGGTTTGATGGTTGCCTTAGGTCGGATAGGAAGAGAGAGCATTGATGACATTTCTAATGAACTCAAGAAAGGTCAACTAAAAAGGTTATCAAATGAATTGTAATTACAATTGAAACGATTGGATAGGAAATGTGAGTTAATATATAACTCTAAGGTTGAAAATATCATCAAAAATCTTTTTAAAACATTCTTATTTATCTTTTATCTCCTTTTTTTGACATTTTATATTTCTTTTCATTTTTAAGTTTATATTTAGAAAAACTGAAAGTGTTTAAATCTTTTATCTAATTAATCACATTCATTTAAAACATTCCTCAAATTAATATACATTTAAGTAAAAAGTAGATGAAGAAACTAAAAGCTTTTATTTTCCACAACGATTTATATTTAGCCTATAAAATACAAACACTTGATCATCCATAAACAATAACAATAGACTCCTTCACCGCTACTTTTTTCACGTCAATTAAATTCTGAAGATCACGTTGTTTATATACTTCTACTAACAATGTATTTCATCGATCTAATATTATATGTGTACCGATGTCATCGTCATTACTGTCCCTTCGTCCACTCTTATTTGCTTTGGTATTTGGACTCTTTGGATTAATCGAAATAACAACCACTTTAATCATACCAATAATTATCCAGATTACAGACAAACAATTCAAAAGGCTATTGAGTTTCACTCTTTGGGACCAAGCACTCGATCTGGAAGTTCCATTTCCATCAACTTATCTTGGTCACCCCCTCCTCTTAACTGTTTCATATTAAACACTGATGGGGCTGCGCGCAGACTACTCGAAAAGGAGGTTTTGGTGGAGTCATTCGCGACTCTTCCGGATCGTGGATTATTGGATTCATGGGATCAGTTCAAAACACATCTCCTCTAGCTACTGAAATGCTTGCGCTATTTCACGGTCTCCGCATTGCTCAACTTCACAACATACAACCGTTACAAATTGAAATGGATGCTCTGGCAGTCATTCAACTACTTTGTAATCCTCATGCTAATGAATCTAATCTCTTGTTTGATTGCAGGTGGCTTCTTCACCAACTGAATAATCCTAAGCTAAGGCACACATATAGGGAAAACAACGGAGTAGCAAATAGTTTAGCTAAAGAAGCATCTTCACATAACTTTTTGGAAGAGATTGTTGTGTTGAACGCGCCACCAAATTTTGTAAACTCCATGCTAGCTGATGATCAGACAGGGAAGCAAAGGAAAAGGGTCATCTCAACTATCTCTTACAATCATAGTAATTTAGATAGTAGTAATGTCGGTTACTCTACTGTTTTGTATCCCTCAATCTCTACCTTTTTGAGTAATATGCAACCTTTGGGTAGCATTGAGCCTATAGCTCCCTGTATGATGTAGTAATATATATATATATATAATAGCCGTATTTACCAAAAAAAAAAAGCAATTCATAATGTCAACAATTTTTGTCCTACTTCGTATTAGCAGGATTATACATAATTCTACTTCATCCAGAAAAAAAGAACAGTGAAAGAGAGATTATATTAGTGTAAGAAGAAAGATCATGCAACAAACATACCTCCTCAAAATAAAAGACACGTCTGACTAATAAATATTGGACTTATTGTTTGTTTAAATTTTGTTTTAGAAATTGTACATAATTTATTTTCCAATTTTTCTTATCGGTCTTAGTTTGTTTACAAATTGTACATAAATATATTTTCAAAAATAATGTCAAATGCCAACATAAAAAAAATTACGATTAAATATTTTTCTAAAAATTAAAACAAGTAGGCATCAGAAATATTCTCAAAATTTTAATTTTCTTGAAAATCGAATTTGAATATTATTAATCTGAATCTTTTTAAGTATTAGCACCAAAAAGAATATATTTTCTAAATAATTAAAGAAGAGATAATTTTAAACCAATTTAAAAAAATAGTTTTTTTGGAAATAAATAATAATAATAATGATGCAACTGTAAATCTATATTTTCAAAAATACTTACACGAAAATTGTTTTTAATTAGAATTTCAAATTTTCCTATTTCAAAAAAAGTTTAAATATAAAAGTGCAAATTGTTAATGAAATAATAATAATAATAATAATAATAATAATAATAATATTAATAATAATTAATAATAATAATAATAATAATAATAATAATAATAATAATAATAATAATAATAATAATAATAATAATTTGGAAAACAGTGGATTTGAATTGCCTTAAGCCTGTAACGATTAAAGTATGATAAATTCTTCAATGAAAATTAATTATTTAGGACATCTATAGGTGATAGAGTTTTTTTAATTTTGAAAATGTCAATTAATTAATTATTAATTATCTTTAATTATATTAATAATAAATTACAATCTAAAAACAAGATAGAAATTTAAAATGATTTCAAAAATTAATGTGACGGTTTTTTTAAAAACTAAAACATATAAGGAAAAATTACTTGGATGGGTGTCTTTTAATAAATAATTACGGATTTTAGCGATATTTTTAATTTATTACCATTTATAACAATACTATGTTAAATCTACAATATGCATTTAAAGTGAATTAAGTATGCAATATGTATGTAATATAACTATTTTTAAAAGTATATTATGCTTGTTTGGTAAGAAGTTGACACATTGTATTATAAGTGTATTAAAATGTGTGATAAATGTATTAACAATCAATAAAACTTGTATTACATATGAATAAATTGTTCATTTTAATATGAAATAAAAAGTGTACTATAAATGTATTAAAAGTGATCAAGTAAAAAAAATGTTATTGCTATAAATGGTAAATATTATTGATTTATAGTATATTTATGTAAGTTTCCCAACATATAAACTTAACAAAGCCCACATTTCTCTAACTTCCTATTTTTCGTGCCCACTTTTGTATATTAGTTTTCTCTGAAAAGAAAATCTTCATTGGAGCAATAGTTCACAAAATAGATTATAGAATGACTCACAAGTTCTACCATGAACGTACTGATCGTGTTTGAAATGTTACCAAACACGCCGTTGAAGTCAACAAGCAGGTTCGTAACAAGATCTTAATAAAGAGGATCCATGTGAGGATTGAGCACATCTAACAGTCTCGATGCACCGAGAACGCAGAGAAAGGATTAAGAAAAATTATCTGGTGAATGATTTCATTTGTGGTTTATACAAGTTCTAGCATATATGAGATTTAAGACATTAAATTACATGTTTATTGGACATTCTCTTATTCTTTTTTCCTGTGTTCTAGTGATATTTGACCATTTTCTTAATAAAACAATTGCATCACAATGACATATTTTGTTATTTCTTCACAATAGTTTTGTTGATCCTCATAACTGCATGCTAGAAAACTAACTACACCGTGGAAGACATTCTAATTTATATTGGATGAGTATGTTGAATCTTTTATCTTCTGTTATTGTTATTGTTATTACATAATTAGTTTTATTAATCAACTTGATTATATTGAATTTACTCCTTCTTTATAGCAAATAAATTTACAGATTGTTGACACTAATTTTTAAAACATAAAAATAAATTTTAATCAACATTTTTTTGACAAATGTCACATCCGGGAAGTACCCCTTAGATGTAACCGGTGTTGTCGTCCTCGTAGAGGACTAGGACTAGCCTCTTAGCATTCATCATTACATTCATAGGTTAAAAATGCGGAAAATTTAAAACTTTTCCTCCATATCTATCATGAGGTTTACATAGACATCTCACATACACATAATATATTCATATCGAGTATACATAGACCCTTCGTATAAGAAGATTACATAATCTTCTACTTTTATGACATACATATATATAAGAGATACAATATAGTCTTAAAACGGATGTATCATATTAGACCATCTAAACAGAGTCGAATCAACATGGGCATATGCCCTTACACAAAGTATAAATGTCACTTAAGGCTTACAATAATATCTTGGAACAAGTAGAATGAAATGATCGTCCTTAGACTACAACAACGAAACATAGCTAGAGTAATAGCAAGACATCATCCTCGAACTTGAGGACATACCCACTTGGAGAATGTTTCCAAGCCTTCCTTCAAAAGTGGTCATGAACCCTTCAACGATCGAAACCTAAAATGCTTGGGACAAAGAGAGAAATGGGGTTAGCACATCACTTGTACTAAGTATGGGCATATATGCACACAAAACATCGAAATCATGCTAAAAGAGGACATTTATTCAAAAGCATGCAAAGTCACTTTAGAAATACCTCATGCACATTTAAGAACCAATACAAGTCAATAAGCATATATTCCCTAAGTCAAGACCATGTACATCACAAGACCCACAATACCAAGTCTAGTCAAGTCAACATGCATATCCACATAATTGAGCACATAATCAAGATAACTCTATTATCAAGTTATAACATCAACAAACATGTATAAGAGTTCATAACATCATAACAAAATCAAGACCATTACTCATGAACTGTCATTAAGTCCACTAGTGCAATGGTTAAGTAAGGCCCCGTAACCTCACTCAACCAAGTAAACCCAACAAGAACCATAACAATGCCCAACTTCACATACCATATCATTAAGAGTAAACATCATCATACTTTAGTAATAGAGACCAAACACATGTCATAAGTGAAACCAACATCACATAGTGTCATTAACATGTAAGATCATCATATACATATTATTTACATTTATAAGCATATACATACATAAGAACATCCTTCTAGACTTCCTTCAAGGATAACTAGTGCAATGTATAGGTAGAGTCCCATACCCCTCCCTAGACTAAGCTAAACCCCTTAGGTCATCCTAGTTAGAGTTCACTTCATTACTTCATTTTACCTTTTGGGAACATCTTGCTTAACCGACATAGACCACATGAGTAAATGTGGAATCCGGTGTCATGGAACCCTACACCGAAAGAAGGCGGATTACTTTCTAAGGTAGTACCAAAACATCAACATAGCATCTATGTGGATTCTATTCCTAGGGGGCAACATAGTTCAAGAACTATGAGATGTAGTGGACCCTCTTTATGCTACATGCATTATAGTCTCCAATATCATGAGTACATTAGTGATCCTACATTCCCTATGTGGGAGGGGACACTCCTCACTCTAGTTCACTCGGTGCTAAGCTAAAGTCCCCTGTGAAATGTCTTTGAGTCTTTATTAAACATCGTAGCTTAGTTTAAGTCATAGGGTCTATCCCTTATATAATCATCATCATATCTCAATAAGACTTGCATGAGTATTTTTCTTCCATTACAATTCATACATGTGAGGTTAGCACATTTACATAATCACATTATAATAAGGCACATTGGTAAGTTATCACCATCCTTGTAACATTTACATCTTAGCCAACATCTCACAAACTATAATTCAAGATATTCAAATTCAACATCATACCTACCCTATTCAATCTTAACATAAGGTATACTTCAATATAACTTCATCACTAAACACAAGTAATCATAATTGAAGTAATGAATTGAGATCACAAGACTTACCCCAATTTTCTTCACAAGCCATCATCAAGGGTTTACCACCAACCATCCAATTCAACTCAACAATAGGTGTAACAACATTATACAATAGTAATCTATACAATACTAAGCCAATTGTATCATCACCATCCCAATCAACTTCAATTCATAACCTAGGGTTTAAGAGAAAAGGTTCATCATGAATTCTTCAAGAATTAGGTCTAATCCTAACAATACATGTCCTTAGGTAGTCCCTAGATTGAATAGGATAGTTACAACAATCAACACATTCATAATTTCCCTTCAATTCATAATAAGAACCAAGATTTGGGGGAATTGGGGAAAGGACATGATCTATACAAAATTCCCACAATTAACATCGATTACACAATAATCTACACTAGATTAGTCATAGGAAATAATAATTCAACACAATCAATCATCAATCATCAATTTTGACTTTAGAAGAAAACCCATTTATAGAGAAAAACCCTAAGAATTTGGGTAATTGAAATTCAACTTTGAGAGGACCTCTTGGGGAAAGGGATCCCAAGAGTGAAGAACCCATACCTTAATGAAGCTTTGTCCACGAAAATTGAGTGAAAACCTTGGAGACTTTGTCTTCTTCCTCAAGCTTTTTGTTCTTCAATGGAGGATGAATAGAGAGAGAAAGTAGAGAGAAGCGAGAGCAATTTGGGTTTCAATTTGAGTTTGTGTTTTGGAGTGGGAAATGAATGAAAATTGATCTAAAGTCAATATATAGTCCACCCCCAAAATACCCAAACTACCCCTCATTAAGTTGGACTTCCAAAAATGAAGTCCAACTTAACTTCACTATGAAGCCCCCGTTCATCACCACGCCTCACTTCACGGTCCGTGAAGTGCGACCATGGTGGTGGTCGTGGAGTGGTTAGGTAGTAACTCCTCCAAAGAGGCCCCCTCCATTTTCCCCACCAAGGTAGGACCACAGAGCACCTTTTCCCTTCCGTGAAGATACACCACGGCCCGTCAAGTGGCTCGTGGTGCTCTTAGGCAGTAGCTCCACAATGCCTCACCAAATTCTCCTCATTTGGCTAAGACACTTTCACGACCCAACCCTTCCTTCCGTCAAGTGTACCACGAGTCGTGAAGTGACTCGTGGTACCTTGGACAGTAGCTAAGTAATCTTCACGATCTCCCCACCTTGGCCGTGGTCATGGCCACGAGCCGTGGTCATGCTCGTGAAGAGTTAGGCAGTAGCCTCCCTTCTTGGGCAGCCTTGGCCTCTTGGATTTGGCTTTCCCTTGAAGGTTGGCACTCCTCACTTGGCCTTGCTTCCTTAAGCCCCCCGTTGGCACCTAAGTTCATCATTATCACCTCATCATGATTAACCCTTATTTACCTCCTTAAACCATCAAGGCACCACGCTAGTCCAAGTTACAAATTTACCGGACGTCGTGGACGTTCCTTGACGTTTTAAGTCAAGTTTCTTCTAAATGATTTATATTCATTATTTTAAGCCTAATAACAGTGTTACAAACCTTAGGCACTTATGTGAGGTTCTAGATTAGGCTTTAGACTTTAGACTTTCGGAGTATTACAACAAATTATCAATTTTTTTAATTAAATATTTAAATTAACTTTCTACACTATTTCTTTATAGAAAAAAAACAATCCAAATTATTAAACACATAGAACTTTGTTTTGTGTAGAGTTCGAGTATTTTAGGACTACATAACTGTTTAAGAGTTTTTTTTATGAGAAGTTATCAAATTTTTAAAAGTTAATATTTAAACTAAGTGATATGTTAATTAAAATTGTAAGTAAAATTGAATTTAATAATGTGTGATATGTCACACAACATTTTAAAAATAATTCTCCATAAAATTAGGAGCAGATAGAATATTTGAAAAAGAAGATTGAAAAAAATGATTTAATAATTTATTAATAAATATGTAATTATTTGAACACGATTCTTTTCTCCCATTTTCTTTGCATGATCTCTCTAACCGTTTGACACATTCATGGTGATCATGCGCAGGGAACGACTTGGCCATTAGAAGTTATTAGAGTTTGCATTATCATTTTAAACAAATTCATGTGGCCTATTTCATATTGATACACCCACATAGTTTTATTTTAATAAAATTAGTTATTTTTGAATTTGAATTCAAATTTAAAGTGGTTATCTAAAACTGTTCTACCCATTATTTCTATTTTCTATTTACATAAAAAAAAATGAATTAATGGGTCTATTCTTCTTCAAATGTGTAATGTTATTTGTTGAATTAGTTCATTCTTCTTATATTCATTTTTTTTTTGGGTGTGTGTGTGTGTGTGTGAAAGTCCAAGAAGAAGAAGAATAATATTTATCAAAGTGAAAATCCTCCACGCATCATAATGATATTTTTAGATCTATAATATCTTATTATGTGTTTTTTTAGTTTATTTAATTCAATTTGATTTGTTTCTATCATATTTTGTAGTTAAATTCTTTGGAACGAATGAGTTTTATTTGTTTATTTAGTTTACATTTGTAATCAAAATTAAATTATCTGATAGAATATTTTGGTATATAACTTTTTTCTTAGTAAAAATTATTAATCAACTTCATTCATTCGTGTTTTGTTGATTTTTGTACAGTGCAAACTCTAGGATTGTAAGTAATAGATAGCCAATATTGCCTATCTTGCGTTGCCAAAACAGATTATGGCTAATTGTAGCCATCCCAAGCCTTTTAAGTGGTAGCAATATTTGGATAAACCATCTAATTAGTTATTTTATTAGAGCTTATGAGAAATTTAATCTATAATATTCACGTTGTGTGTCTTTTTTCTATTAATTATTTTATAGTCATATAAAATAAGTATTTAAGTTGTATTCTTCTATTAAATAAATGTTATCTAATTAACACTCACATGTGTATCAATTCATAAAAATGATACTAGAGTTTTCCTCTATATTTTATTTGAATTAATTTATTTTAAGTACTTTTAAATCAAAATAGTTTTAATACAAATCTAGATACAAACATGATTCTTATTATTGAATTATTAGTCATATCTTCACATATATTAAAATGCTTTTATTTGCAAATTTATACAAAAATTTATCAATATATGTGTATATATGCATATTTGTCACTATAATGGGTGAACACATCAAGTTATTAAGTGAAATATTAACATAATGATGATGCTTAACATGTTTTGGACGATATGAATGGTTAATAATGAGAACTGAGATTTTACTAAACCTCTATAAATTTATTTGTTTAAATAAGTCAAATGATATGATTTAGATATTTTTTACTTACACAATATTATCCGCGTATCGCACGGGTATGATTACTAGTAGTATTTAATAGTTTGGATCATTTCATTATATATGGCTAATACAATAATTTAAAACGTTTATAATATTTTTAATAATTAGGTATTTATAAGTAATTTTAGATTAAGGTGAACACAATCTCTCATATATAAACAAGTTTTCATTTTAAGTGAATTCTTTATTTAGCTTCGCCTATAATAGAAGGTAGGACGTTTTCTATTCTCTCCTTAAATTCATCAAATTTATAGAAAGTGAAGGTATATAAGTGGTGGGGAACCCATGGATAGATTATGAAATTGGACAATTCATGTTTTTGATCATCTTTAAAAATCATTGGAATTGACTCCTTGAAGAAAGAGATTTCAAGGATCAATAACCATAACTTAGTTGTCATGAAAAACCCACAAGATTTATGGAGAAAAACTTGAGAATCCTATCTTCTTCCTTGGAACTTCAAAGCTTCAACAATGGAGTTTTGGAGAGAGTGAATGGAGAAGATTTGTTTTGAGTTGAGGGTTTTGCTTTAATTGGTGAGGTTAGGGGTTTAAATTGGTCTAATAAACGTTCATAACATACCACTTAATTACCCAAAATACCCCCAAATTAATTGGACAAATTAACCAACTCAAATTTGACATAAAAACAACGCAACGAAATCTGGGACTTCACTGCGCGTCGCGGAAACACTTCCAAATCTTATTTTTCGAAAATTCTTGGACAGAATGGTTCGTGATAGACCCGCGTCGCAGCGCAAGAATTTTCCCCACTGCATGTCAGCTGCGCGACGCGCAGCCACTGCCTAAAACCGGCTGGCGCGACAGCTTGGCAGTCCAAGTTTGGTTCCTCCTTGGGGACCCTTTTGATGGTCCCCGAGGCATCGTTCTCAGACGTTTTGACCCTTTGTATATCAGGCTACGCGTAGGAACCCTCGGTAATGAATATAATCTTCAAACCATCCCCCAAACCAGCACTACAAAATAGTACGACACACTAGTTCAACCTCGACTAGTTTCCGAACGTTTAGGACGTTTGACCTCCAAACACTTCCAAACTTTATATACTGCCTAAGAAAACTATTTTTAACAATTTTATGACTTTAAAACATCATGAATCAAGTGTTAGTCTCTAACTCAACCTAGCTCATTTTGAGGGATGTTACAATCTCCCCCACTTGGACAACATTCATCCTCGAATGACACTTGCCACACGTTGAACATATTTTTAAGAGTTAAGACTCAAAGAATAACATCTCATAACCATACCACACAATATACAATACACACATATAGGAGAAACATCAATTTCATATAACAAGAGACTCAAACACGACAAGAAGGTAGGAACTACATCTACAACTCATAATGCAATAAGACTCATATTTTCATTTCATATAGGAGGAACTTCCTGCTCCACATAATATCATACTCATATACATCAGTTCTATGCACATCATACACATTTTCATGAAAGAATAATTTAGTCAAAATTTAAAAATCCTTACAGTGAACACCAAATTCCTTACAGTGAAACATGCTCAATTTTCAAAAAATGCAACTCTTAAGCAATTTATGATGGAAGCATAACAAGATGAGAGATAAAACCATATAAACTCACTTTAAAACATAATCATAAGTTCATGTAATGCATAATGCAAGGAATCAATGAAATTCAACATGCTACTACGACATTCTATCTCTCAAGCTTGAATTAAATAGAAGAGATGAGACAACAAATCACCATTCTACTACTCCCCATATTCCCCCACTTAGAAGGAACTCATATAACTAAAGAGAGAAAACTATAACTCATAAATTTTAATCTCTACGGCACGACATAGGAGTAGAAAAGAAGGGAAACTCTATCATCCCATAGACTCTCGCCCATAGGTGTGTCACGACTCACACCGATGTTCAAGACTCTACTAGACGTGGCTTTTTGAGACTTTTTGATTCCTAAGTACTACTTCATAACCTTATGCTCTGATACCATGTTTGTAACAACCCAAGAGTACCCCTAGAAGTTACGGCATTCTCGAACCGAAACACGGCGTACTCGACCTCTCGGAGGTCTTGTACAAGACCTTTCGTATCATTCATTGCATACATGTATGAAAAGTAGTGCGTAATTAAAACTTTTCACAAGAAATAATAATACATAAAAATATTTTTTTATAGGAAAACATAATGAAAGGCCAAGTCTCAAAGTCGCCATCTTAGACATAAGAAAATATATTGGGACCCGACCCGTACTTCAACACATAGAAAATAGCTAAGTCTATTACAATACTTCAATAGGGAAATCTAAACATAAAGATGTCCTCGAATCAAGTGAGGACAACTCTTTACTTGAATGAACACTAATCCAAGCTTCAACTTCGAGACTCCTCTCAAATGCCACCTACACCTTTAGAGATAGACAAAATGTACGGAATTAGTACAAACACTTGTACTAAGCATGGCATAATGCATAAAATCATGATAAACAGATATTTGTATAAAACATGCTCTTTTTGATTAAAATATCATAATATAAGCATAAGAACAACATTTAACACCTTATAAACATATAAGATATCCAATAAGCATTTTGTCAAATATTTAAGAATGTTACAGTGAACTATGTCACTTTACGGTGAACTAAGTTCAACTTCACAGTAACCTCTTTTAGCTTGTAACCCTCTCACCAAAGGTTATCCTAAGACTCACTTAAGTGAGACGAAGAGAGACCGCCCATACACCCTCTCTAAGCACACCTAAGTGATCCTTAATACTACCTAAGATAAGATTGTTCCCTTTTCCTTTCTTTAACTCCCCACATAAGGTTACTCTAAGATTCACCTAAGTAGGACAAGAAGATACCGCCCATACACCCTCTTCAAGCTTACCTAACCAACCCTCAAAGCTACCCTAGATAGAGCACATTCTATTCAACATACATTAGCTAAAGTCATAATCGTTCATTAAGTAAATTAGAAGACATTTCATTCATTAGAGACTTCACATAATGGTCTTGGAAAGACCTAGGGACTCACATACAAACATCATTAAAGTCTAGTCGTGCAATGTCTAGATAACGTCCCATTCCATTACCTAAACTTCCATGTACTTATCCAATACTAGCACGTATCCGAAATGGTGAGAATAGGCAATAACCAACATAGACCCTACTACCTAGGCATGGAATCCGGATTCATAAACATACTCCGATGGAGGGTGTTCTACTTGCCAAGAGTAGAACTTGGACACATCCCATCGAGGCACATGGTTAAAGAATTTCAAGGTATTTTATGCACTCTAGTCTCATTCTTAAGTGGAGATACATTGTACTCTAGTCTCCTTCTTAAGTAGAGTTACAAACCATAACATATTCACTCAGTGCTAGCCTTTGTTCTCATAGAGTAAGTTCAATAAAAAGGAGCACATGAAAAGGTACCATCTCTTAGTCATTACCTAGTCATGATGCACCTACAAAAGATGGGTCCACTAGGGCTTCCACTCAATGGTCTATAAGGATAGCTCATTCTTAACCTTCTCTCTATATAGAAGGTTCCACATATCAGTAATGGTTAGAAGGGCACCATCTTAGGTTGAACATTCATCCATACACATACAAGACAAAGGAACCTAAGCCTACTAAGTCAAGATGTTAATATTCATCATATACATGTATCAAGTAAGGGACAGAAGTCTACTAAAACAAGACACACCATTAATTCTCTTTAGCACATATAGCATATCATTCTTTGAAGCACTTAGGAATGACCGTTATCATCTTTATGTCATCCTATACATTACTATAAAATCATAAATATAACCATTATAGACTCATATAGTCAAGTAGGAATAATCATGCATCAACTCTAAGACTACACACACAAGGACATAGTCATAGTCTAACATGATCTCCTTACAACATCAAACCTTCACATTACTAGCATGTAGATAGATATAGTCATACTTCATATAATCAACTTCACAATCATCATACTACTTCAAGTAGTTGCCGATAAGGCCATGATCATCATAATACATAAAGTAACGTCGACAAGGCCACATCAATTGCAAGTAACGCACATAACACCGCCACCATAGGTGCAACATACCAACAACGACATAATTGAAGTCTAATTAGCATAAAATAAAGAGAATTAGGGCAGCGTACCACCAATCCATTCTTACCACTTCAACCCATAGCTAAATCATCCAATTCAATACCATAAGGCCCTTACCCATGGCCATGAACATCAATTCAATACAAAAATCACAATACTTAATGAATCTAAGTCAATTCAACATATCTTTATCAATTTAAGACAGTCTATGCATCAATTCAATACAATTCTTACACCGTTCAATAGCCCATAAGAAAACTACATTATAATTTTCATAAGCATTGAGACAAGATCACATAACCAATAAGTTGTCAAAATAAGGATTGCATGGTTTGAATGGGTTCATAAGAATTATAGATTTAAAAAATTTCATTAATATCAATTCAATTCTAAAACATTGATTCAAAACCATTTATGCAAGAACCCATGGATAGATTATGAAATTAGACAATTTATGTTTTTGATCATCTTTAAAAATCATTGGAAATTGACTCCTTGAAGAAAGAGATTTCAAATATGAATAACCATACCTTAATTGTGATAAAAAGACCACAAGATTGCTGGAGAAAAACTTGAGAATCCTATCTTGTTCCTTGGAGCTTCAAAGTTTCAACAATGAAGTTTTGGACAGAGTGAATGGAGAGGTTTTGTTTTGAGTTGAGGGTTTTTCTTTAATTGGTGAGGTTAGTGGTTTAAATAGGTCTAATAACCGTTCATAATATACCCCTAAGTTACCCAAAAGGCCCCTACATTAATTGGACAAATTAACCAACTCGAATTTGACTTAAAAACGACGCAACGAAATCTGGGACTTTACTGCGCGTCACGGAGACACTTCCAAATCTTATTTTTCAAAATTTTTTGGACAGAATGGTTCGTGACAGCCCTGCTTTGCAGAACAAGAATTTTCCCCACTGAGTGTCAGCTGCGCGACGGGCATCCACTGCCTAAAACAGGCTGGCGCGGCAGCTTGGCAGTCCAAGTTTTGGTTCTCCTTGGGGACCTGTTTTTATAGTCCCCGAGGCGTGGTTCTCAGACTTTTTGACCCTTTGTATATCAGGCTACGCGTAGGAACCCTTGTTACTGAATTTCACCTTCAAACCATCCCCCAAAATAGCATTACAAAACAGTACGACACGCTAGTTCAACCTCAACTAGTTTCCGAATGTCCAGGACGTTCTTGGACGTTTGACCTCCAAACACTTCCAAACTTTATATACTACCTAAGAAAACTATTTTTTTTACAATTTCATGGCTTTTAAATATCATGAAACAATTAGGCTCTAGCTCAACCTAGCTCATTTGAGGGACGTTACAATGTCGACCATCTTCGTATTGTTCTAGGTTATCTTGGGAGACAAAAGTTGTAAGTGAAATTTTCAAAGTGTGAATTTTTGTTGACTTCGATTGTATTTTGGAGAATGTAATGTCAAGGGAAGGGGTAATGGCAGGTCCCCAAAATATTGAAGCGGTTAAAAATTGGGTTTGGCCTAGCTCTGTGATTGAAGTTAGGAGTTTAGTGGGGCTCGCTAGCTACTATCGTCGATTTGTGAAAAACTTTACTTCTATTGCTACGCTTCTGACAAAGTTGACCAAAAAGGAGGTACCTTTTGAATGGAGTGAAAATTATGAAGAGAGCTTTCAAAAGCTCAAGACTCTTTTGACTACAACACCTAACCTAGCACTACCGGTGGAAGGTAAGGATTTTATTATGTATTGTGATGCCTCCCATTCGAGTTTTGTTTTTCTCTCAATGCAGGATAAGAATGTTATAACTTATGAATAGCGACAATAGAAGTTGCATGAGAGGAATCACCTAACACATGATTTAGAGTTCTAATCGATAGTGTTTGCTCTTAATATCTGGTGACATTACCTCTATGCGTCAAGTGTGAGGTGTTTACTGATTATTGTCGTCTATAGAATGTTTTCATTCAAAAGGATCTGAATTTGAGACAACGAAGGTAGATGGAGTTACTCAAGGATTATGATGTGACAATCAAGTATCATTTGGGTAAGGTTAATATAGTGGCATCCACACAAACATTGAAAAAGGGGAGTATGGATAGTCTAACTTGTTTTTGCATATCCAAGAGACCTTTTGCTATGGAAATTCAAACCTTGGAGTCTAAGTTCATGCATTTGGGCATCCCAGAGAAAGTTGGGTGTTAGTTAGCATTGAGGTAATGGTCACTTTGATTAAACAGATCAAGGCTGGACAGTTTGAAGATGAGAATTTAAATGAGCTCATAAAGAAAACATTATCTCGCAAGGCACAAGATGTGACTTTATATGCGGAGGGGGTGCTCGATTTGAAAGGAATAATTTGTTTTCCTCTAGTAGATGACTAGATTCAAAAAAAATTGACAGAATCCCATGGTTCGCGGTACTCCATTTATCCGGGTTTGACCAAGAGGTACCGAGATTTGGAGTGACTTTATCGGTGGTTTGGCATGAAGAAGGTTATAGTGAAATTTGTGGCTACCTGTAAAAATTGCCCATAAGTAAATTACAAACATCAAAGACCTGCAGGTTTGTTTCAGTGAATGTCAATTCTGAAATGGAAGTGGGAAAGGATACCTATGGATTTCGTATTTCATTGGGGATGTTTTATTTTATTTAAGTAGTTGTTGACAGATTGACTAAGTTAGCATTTTATTCCAGTCAGAATAGATTATAACGCGCAAAAGTTGGCTAAGGTGTGTGTAAAAGAGATAGTAAAGATACACAGGGTGTCGCTTTATATAATCTCAGACTATGGTAGGTAGTTCACCTCAAAATTTTAGAGGAAATTTTATGATGAATTGGACACACAACTTACTTTTTGTACAACTTTCCGTCAACATGCGAACAGACAATCAAAGAGGACTATTCAAGTGTTAGAGGACATGTGTGATTAAACTTGTGTGACATTGGGATAAATTCCTACCTTTGTGTGATTCTCCTATGATATAGTTATCGATCAAACATAGATATGCAACCTCTTGAGGCACTCTATGTGAGGGGATGTAGATCACCCATAGGATGGTTTGAGACGAGAGATGTGAAACATTTGGGGTCGACTTAGTTAATGTTTCTCAATATAAGGTATGATGCATAAAACCTAAGCTCCTAGCATCCCAGAGCTAACAGAAAAAGTATGTGAATCATAAGGTAAGTTACATGACATTTCAGACTTGTCAAAATGTTCTTCTTAAAGTGTCACCCACGAAAGGAGAGATGAGATTTAGTAAGAAGGGCAAGCTTAGTCCTAGATACATTGGTCCATTTGAGATTATTGATTGTTTAAGTCTAGTGGCTTATAGATTGGCCTTACAACCTAGCTTATCTCGAGTTCATCCAGTGTTTCATGTGTCCATGTTGAAGAAGTATCATGGGGATAGGGATTAAATTATAAAGTGGGACAGAATGTTGTTAGACAAAGACCTCCAGTATGAGGAGGAACCAATTTCAATTATTGATCGTGATGTCCAGAAGATGAACACCAAATAGCTTAAGTCCATAAAATTTTAATGAAAGTATTGTCTAGTTGAACAAGCTACTTAGGAAATCGAAAAGGACATGCGAGACAAGTATCCCCACTCGTTCCATGATGTAGGTGCTACTCCACCCTTACTTTAGCCTGTTTTTCCTAAGTTTGTCACTCTGGGACGAGTAATGGGTTGATTAGTATCTATTGTAACGACATTTTCCAATTGTTATATAAAAGCCATTGGGGGAAAAATTTGAGCCAAAAAACTTTTTTTTAGTAACTTGATAATTCCTAGCGTAGTCAAGATTCGGACGAAATTGGAATAAGTAAGGTCTAGGGAAATCTGGTAACAAATCAGAGTTAATAATGAATTTGATTTCATATGTAAAGGAATATGTACGACTTTACGAAATTGAATTCAAACGAGTAGAAGTCTTGAAACTGATCTTAGTGTGAAAGGATAGTTTTTGAGTGTCAAGGGATTAAGGTGTGTTGTGAAATGGGGGTTTGAAACTCTTAATTATCTCTATGTTTTTGTGAAAGCTGCTAGGACGGGATTATTCCAGCCAAGCTGGGGTCACTTCGTGGGATAGGGACTGCCATAGGGGCCAGTCACGAATAAAGTTGGAAATAAACCCCAAAAATATCATTATTTTGCAAATTTTCTTCTTAAGGGTTAAAAGACGAATCAGGGGGACTTGTTGACAGTTTTCACCATTATTGAGGTTAAAGGTATGATTTTGACTCGCAGAATCTATTTTTCGATCCGTAGAATGTAAATTCATCGGTAACTATTATTGGGTAAGGGTTTTTGAACTGATTTGGATGGTCGGAGGCAGCCCTAGATGCACATTTGGATCAGGGGTTTGGCCCAAGGTTGATAGTGTTGATTGTAATCCGGATAATTAAGTCTCATTTGTTGATCCTAACGTTATATTGCTTGTCTGTACACAAGAACAAGCAGAAGGAATTTGAAAAAGATGAATCAAGTTTCCTAGTAGGGTTCAAGATTTGTTCAAGGTTGGTGATGGTTGTGATTTCATGTTAGTGAGATGTATGTTAGTCATTACTTTATTTTTTTAATGTATGTATGTGAATGTTGCATTATTGATCACACAAATTGTAAATAAGTATGAATGAATAATTGTATACCATGAACAAAACCTTGATTGTATGATTATATGAATGTACATTGTGATTGTGGCACGGTTGAACGAATCGGGTTTTATGTTCAAACACACAAACTTGGATCGGGTGTCACGTTCCGGTGCATATATGGTATCGGGTGTCACATCCATCGCACTAACTTGCATCAGGTACCACATACCGGTACATTAACAATTTGGGTGTGAGTTCCATGAGAGGACCATTGACTTTTCATATAGATGTATTTTGAGTATGTGCAATTATTCATTTATCCTGAAATAGTGATTGATATTGTATATGCTCGGTATATACCTATTTCATTAGGTTATGATTACTTGTATTTGTTTCATTTATTTGAATAGTCACGTGATTCTATAAGTACATTGTTGTTGTGTAATAATACTTCACTCACTCTTTCTTTGTTCAATAACGGGCATTTTCTGGTGGCTACTGAAAGACCTCACTTAGAAGACCAGTGACTGATTCAAATTCAAGGGTGAGCCAGTTCTTCGAGGAAACCATGAGTTATCCTTTTGCTCAGTCCATCTTATACAGGCTTAGGCTAGTAACTTAGAGACATTTCTTAGAGGAAACCATGAGACCACTTGCTTGCTTGATTACTCTCCGTACCTTGAGTCTTATCCATTGGACAATCCCTCACAATGTGGCCAGTCTTTCCACAACCAAATCAAGTATCCATACCCATTAGACATTTACCCACATGCTTCTTTCCACATTTGGAATAATTTTGTTTCTCTTCTTTGTCACACCCGGAGAGCACACCCCGGATGAGACAGGCGTCGTCGTCCTCTCAGAGGACTAAGACAAGCCCTTAACATTTGTCATAACATGTGATCAATAAAAATTGCGGAAAATTTAAAACTTTTACATACTTATGTGAAGTATACTTAGACTTCATACTTAACATTCATAATAAAATGCGATATTCTAAAACTTGTCTCACATATATAAAACCATCTAAAGAGTGCTAATCTTGACATAGCCAATAATAGTAAATATGCCATATACGCCTTAATACAAAAGAATCCAAAGAACATAAGGGAAATAATGTATTCTAAAAACTACTAAGTCTTCATAGGCTGGAATATAAATGATAGCATCCCGAATATGAGCACCTACCAAGACTTGGAGAAAGAGTTCCAAGCTTTTTCAAATCGACCTGCTTAAACTTCAATGGCCGAAATCTAAAGTTCTATTACTATAAAGTAATAGGGTTAGTACGCCACATGTACTTAGTATGGGTATATGCACATAACACTTAAGGACAAGCATGAAAAAGGATCATTTATCATATCTTTAGAAACATGCTAAGTCATATGAAAGTCTTCAATGCACATACCATATAACATATACAAGTTAAGGATTCCATCACTTAAAACATGATCATAAGCGAAGACATATTCTCATAGAGTCATGTTAACAATACACATTTCAAAAGATCATATAAACATAATATACAAAACACTTACCAATGATCCCATCTCCAACCTTCAAGTGAAATGGTCATGTGAAGCCCCATAATCCCACATAACCAAGTATATATGATAGGAGACCATAAGTAAAGTCTTGCTTCATGTAACTTGTAACATAAGTAGTCATCACTTCATATAGCAATATAACCAAATAACATATTCATAATAGTGACCAACATTCATATAAGAGTAACATCATATATCATAAGTATCATACCTTTCATGTTATCATATTACATAAGAACAATCTCCTAGCTCTTCCCTTAGAGTCAACTTGTGCAATGTCTAGGTAGAGTCCCATATCCCTACCTATTCTAAGTAGACTCCTCAAGTCACCCTAGTCAACGTTCATTTACTTGTCTTTCATTTTACATGAGGGAACATTCTCCTTAACCAACATAGACCATGTGAGCTAAACATGGAATCCGGTGTAATAAAACCCCACACCGAAAGAAGGTGGTCTACCGGCAAAAGTAGAACCTAACATGACATAGCTTCCTAGGTGGATCCACTAGCTAGTATCCTGTGGTGGCAACATAGTTCAAGAACTAGGAGATGTATTAGAGACCCATAGTTCCACATTACATGGCTGCCTCAATCTCATGAGAGTCATTGTGAACCTACCATCAAACTAGGGAAGGGACACCTCTCATATCTTGTTCATCGGTGCTTAGGTTAAGTCCCTTTCTTGAATAACCTTTAAGTTGTATTTTATCATAAACTTATCATAGGTCATAGGAGATTAACTCCTTGTATAACATGATCATGAGCTCTTTTAGATTTGATGAGAATTTTCTTTCATCGTAACCTTTCATTTGTGAGATTTACATAGCATAATCATCTTGTGTAAATCATACAAGAGAGTATCATAACTTGCATTTTCGTATTCTTATCATAATCTCACAAGTAATATGTTTACAACCCATCATATTCTCATAGCAACATCATACATACTTTGCATAACATAGCACCATAGTTTATAGGCTAACATAAACATTTGAGAGTAATCACACTTAGAAGACATAGCACCATAGTTTATAGGCTAACATAAACATTTGAGAGTAATCACACTTAGAAGACTTACCTCTTGCATCCAAGAACCTTATTCATCTTACAATATTCATAATCATACTTAGTGAAATACTCAATGGTATAATCAAGAACAACTCATCAAATCATATACAAGATCAATGCATAGTGTAGAAGAAGGAAAAAGGGTCATTAAAGGGACTCATCCTTCTTCTTAACAAACAAGATCGGAGCACCCCATGGACAAATACTAGGTTGAATGAAACCGTTGTCTAGTAAGTCCTTGAGTTGGAGCTTCAACTCTTTCAATTCAGCCGTAGCCATCTTATATGGAAGAATTGAAATGGGAGTCATATCCGATAATAAACCAATGCTAAAGTCAATTTTCCTTTCGGGAGGAACTCCTGGAAGGTCATTAGGAAAAACCTCTGGGAATTCTCGCACTACAGAGAGTGACTCAATAGAAGGAGTTTCACATTCTAGGTCCTTAACCCTCACCACATGGTATAAATAACCCTTGGTTATCATCTTACAAGCCTTCAAGCACGAAATAATTTTACCCCTTGGCATAGAATTTCCCCCCTTACACTCTAGAATAGGTTCATTAGGGAATTGAAACTTCACTACCCTTGTCCTACAATCTATGGAAGCAAATCAATCATGAAGCCAATCCATACCCAAGATGATATCAAAATCAAACATGTCAAGTTCTATCAAATCAACAAGAGTAACTCTATTGGGCAGCATGACAGGGCATTTCCTATAGACTCTTTTTGCAACTACAGAGTCACTCATTGGGGTACAAACCAAAAAGGGTTCAATCAAAACATCGGGAAGTACATCAAACTTCCTAGCTACCAAAGGTGTAACATAAGAAAGAGTAGCACCTGGTCAAGAAAAGAATAAACATTAACATAGAAAACTTGTAACATACCCGTCACAACATCGGGAGAGCTTTCTTGTTCACCCTTAGCCTTGTGTGCATAGAAACGGTTCCTTTTTGGAGCTTCAGAATTAGGAACGCTTGGTTGAGCTTGGCTATTACCCTTACCTTGACTTCTCACATTAGGACAATCTTTCACCATATGTCCACCTTTGCAACAACCATAGCAAATATTAGTTCCAACAAGACATTCGCCCCTGCGTTTCTTACCACACTTACCACAAGTTGGTCTTTCTCTTGGTGGATCAACATTTCTCCCCTTTTGACGTTTAGGATTAGAACCTCTATCATTGCGATTCTTTGAGAAATTTTAAGGAACTTGGTTTGAAAACCTCTTCTTAAACTTAGGCTTGTCTTGAACATAATGCCTATTCTTGGAAGAACAACTCTCAAAAGACTTTGCCTTCGTAACTTCCCTATTCCTCTTCCTTAGGTGACTTTCCTCAACCTGTGGATCATGAACCATCAACCTAGATAGATCCATATTGTCATGAATCCTGGTTGCACGACATTCTTCTTCAAGCTCCTCGGACACGCCCGTTACATAATGGCTCATTTCATCCCTAGCATTAGAAACCAAAGAAGAAGCATATTTGGACAGCTTAATGAACTTAAAGGAATATTCATTAACACTCATACCTCCTTGATGAAGGATGATGAACTCCTCTACCTTATATTCTCTTTCTTCCCTTGGAAAGAATCTGTCAAGAAAGGCCTTTTTGAAGATCTCCCAAGACACGACACCATATCTTAAAGCCCTACTATCCTTCCACAGATTGTACCATGTCTGAGACACGTGCTTGAGTTGATAAGCAGCAAGTTCAACCTTCTTAGTAGTACTCACCCCCATAGCCAACAAAATCTTGTAGACCTCATCAAGGAAATCTTGGGAGTCTTCATCAACTTCTGATCCAAAGTACATAGGAGGATTCATCATTGTAAAATCTCTCAAACGGCTAGCCATAGTACTAGCTTGTTGGTTCTCTCGAGGTGCAACCTCTCTGTTAGCTTGAGCCGTGATAGCTTGAGGTTGGGTGGTTATGGCTTGGGCCATTTGGAACAGGGCTGCCCTCACCTCACCTTCCGTCATAGCCGGAGGATTCACCGGAACTTGTTCATTTGAAGTAGTCTGCACTTCAGGAGCATTTCGTTACCTTGGGGAGTATCTCCTGCATTCGCAATATTCTCTCCTACTCTCCTAGTGGCTTTCCTTCTTGTTTTCATCGCCTATATACATAAGAAAGGGATTAGATGCTAATAGGCACATAGTGTCAAAACTCTAAAGGCACGACATAGGAGTATCAAGAAAAGAGAAGTTTCCTAATCATCACATAGCCTCTCATCCATAATTGTGGCACGCTTCACAACCATGAACAAGACACTAGGTAATGTGGTTTAGTGAGACATTGATCCTAAGGATATTTAACCTCATGCTCTGATACCAAGTTTGTCACACCCGGAGAGCACACCCCGGATGAGATCGGCGTCGTCGTTCTCTTAGAGGACTCAGAAAAGCCTTTAGCATTCTCATAACATGTGATCAATAAAATTTACAAAAAATTTAAAACTTTTATATACTTATGTGAAGTATACTTAGACTTCATACTTAACATTCATAATAAAATACGATATGGTAAAACTTGTCTCACATATATAAAACCATCTAAAGAGTGCAAATCTGGACTTAGCAATAATAGTCAATATGACATATAGGCCTTAATACAAAAAAATCCAAAGAACACAATGGAAATAACATATTCTAAAAATTACTAAGTCTTTATAGGATGGAATATAAATGATACCGTCCCCAACAGAGGACCTACCAAGACTTGGAGAAAGAGTTCCAAGCTTTTTCATATCGACCTGCTTAAACTTCAATAGAGGAACCTACAGTTGTAGTAATATAAATTAATGGGGTTAGTACGCCACATGTACTAAGTATGGGTATATGCACATAACACTTAAGGACATGCATGAAAAATGATCATTTATCATCTCTTTAGAAAACATGCTAAGTCATATGAAAGTCTTCAATGCACATATCATATAACATATACAAGTTAACGATTCCATCACTTAAAGCATGATCATAAGCAAAGACATATTCTCATAGAGTCATATTAACATTACACATTTCAAAAGATCATATGAACATAATATACAAAACACTCACCAATGATCTCATCTCCAACCTACAAGTGCAATGGTCATGTGAAGCCCCATAACCCTACATAACCAAGTAAATAAGATAGGAGACCATAAGTAAAGACTTGCTTCATGTAACTTGTAACATAAGTAGTCATCACTTCATATAGCAATATAACCAAATAACATATTCATCATAGTGACCAACATTCATATAAGAGTAACATCATATATCATAAGCATCATACCTTTCATGTTATCATATTACATAAGAACAATCTCCTAGGACTTCCCTTAGAGTCAACTTGTGCAATGTCTACGTAGAGTCCCATACCTCTACCTATAATAAGTAGACTCCTCAAGTCACCCTAGTAAACGTTCATTTACTGGTCTTTAATTTTACATGAGGGAACATTCACATTAACCGACATAGACCATGTGAGCTAAACATGGAATCCGGTGTCATAAAACCCCATACCGAAAGAAGGTGGTCTACCGGCCAAAGTAGAACCTAACATGACATAGCTTTCTAGGTGGATCCACTATCTAGTATCCTATGGTGGAAACATTGTTCAAGAACTAGGAGATGTATTAGAGACCTATAGTTCCACATTACATGGAAGCCTCAATCTGATGAGAGTCATTGTGAACCTACCTTCCACCTAGGGAAGGGACACCTCTCATATCTAGTTCATCGGTGCTTAGCTTAAGTCCCTTTCTTGAATAACCTTTAAGTCGTCTTTTATCATAAACTTATCATAGGTCATTGGAGATTAACTCCCTGCATAACATGATCATGAGCTCTTTTAGATTAGACGAGAATTTTCTTTCATCGTAACCTTTCATTTGTGAGATTTACATAGCATAATCATCTTGTGTAAAGCATACAAGAGAGTATCATAACTTGCATTTTCGTAATCTTATCATAATCTCACAAGTAACATGTTCACAACCCATCATATTCTCATGCCAACATCATACATACTTTGCATAACATAGCACCATAGTTTATAGGCTAACATAAATATTTGAGAGTAATCACACTTAGAAGACATAGCACCATAGTTTATAGGCTAACATAAACATTTGAGAGTAATCACACTTAGAAGACTTACCTCTTGCTTCCAAGAACCTTATTCATCTTACAATATTCATAATCATACTTAGTGAAATACTCAATGGCATAATCAAGAACAACTCATCAAATCATATACAAGATCAATGCATAGTGTAGGAGAAGGAAAACGGGTCATTAAAGGGTTCATTCAAGTCTTAATTCCAATTGTAACGTTTACACGTTATCAAATACTAGAAACAACCCATTTGAAACCATCACTTAGAGAAAGATCATGTATCACACGACATTGAAACATTATCAATCAAATACTCAACAATTCGTGTGAAATCAATTATAGAAAACACTTACTTTTCATTGAAAATCATAAATCTAGGGTTAAGAAGAAAATCCGTTTTGTAGAGTAAAAACCCTAGTATTTGAAGTTCTTGAAAACTTATCTTGAAAGGACCTCTTGGGGAAAGGAATCCTAAGAGTAAAAAACCCATACCTTATACATGAAGAATCCACGAAATTTGATTGGAAACTTTGAAACCTTCGTCTTCTTCCTTAAGCTTTTCTTGTTCTTCAATGGAATTTGGAAAAGAGAGTGTTCTTGAGAGATTGAGAGAAATTTCGTTTTATCTGATTTGGGACGTGTAAAAGTGGTCTACAATTGGGCTAATATCAATATATAGTCGTCCTATGAATTACCCAAAATACGCTCCACTTAAATGGGTCTTTTTAATAAGTTAAATTACCAAAAATATGACTTTTACGATACTCGGAAGTAGCTACGCATCGCGGGGCCAAATCCCATCGTTTTTATTTAATTTTTAGTTAAGGTAGTGAGGTGAGTGTCAGTATCGCATCTCGAGGCTGCCTCTCAAATCTTGAGGCATAACACCTCGTGTTCCTTGTGCGTCGCGCACCACACCTCCACATCTTGCCTGCTCACGGGCTGCTAGGCATTCTGCCACGCAAGTTTGGGTCCTCCCCAAGGACCCTTCGGGTGGTCCATTACCGGACGTTTGGACACTTTGTACTACATACTACCTATCTAAGGTCTCATTACACGTTTTGGACTTCATTTGACACCTCTAAACTATCACCAAACATGGGGTCGTCAACTACTTCAAATTAGCTAGTTTCCGGACGTCAAGGTCTTTCTCTGTTGTTTTGGCTCTAACCTTTTCCAAATTAGTTTATTACATTAATATAGGTCTGGAAACATCATATTAATCACTATTTAATATATAAGGCTCTAGTCTAAGTCATGACATTTCTGGAATGTTACAACCTTGTAGACCACCACATTTCCCCCCTTGAGGCTTAGGGTATGGCACCCTATCCTTATTAGCCTTTGGGAAATTAGAAGGAACTTGGTTGGAGAATATCTTCTTTAACTTTGGTTTGTGTTGGATTTCAAACTTAACCTTAGAAGACCTCCATCATAGGTCCTTGCCCTCTTAGCATCCCTATTTTTCTTTAGCCTACTCTCGTCAACATGTTGAACATGCACCATCAAACAAAAAAGGTCCATATTATCATAAAGCACCGCAACCCGATATTCTTACACAAGATCATCGGACACACCAGTCACAAAACAACTTATTTCATCTCTAGGATTAGAGACCAAAGAAGAGGTATACTTGGACAACTTGATGAATTTCATTGAGTATTCTTGAACACTCATATCTCCTTGATGAAGGTTGATGAACTCTTCCACTTTTGCCTCTCATTTTTTCCTTGGGAAGAATATATCAAAAATGCCCTCCTAAAGACTTAGCAACTTATGGGACCCACTCTCAAAGCCTTATTGTTCATCCATTGAGTGTACCAAGTTTGAGCCACATCCTTAAGTTGGTAAGCTGCTAGCTCGACTATCTCAGTTGAACTCACCCCTATAGCATACAAGATATTATAAACCTCATCTAGAAATTCTTTAGGATCTTCATTCACCGTAGACCCAAAAGAAAGTTGGTGGATTCATTCTAGTGAAGTCCCTCAAATGTGAAGCCATGGTATTAGCATTTTGATTCGCATGGGGTGTAACTTCCCTATTAGCTTGGGCCGTCATAGATTTAGCTTGAGGTTGAGTAGCCATAACTTTAGTCATGTTTAAGAAAGACGCCCTTATATTTCCATCCGACATGACCGGAGGATTAACCGGAGCTTGGCCATCTAGATGAACTTTATTTAGAGGGGGATCTTGGTTGCGTTGGGGAGGAACTCCCGCATTTGCAATCTCCTCTTCAACCCCTTTTTGCTGATGCCCTTCTAGGAGTCATAACCTATATCCACAGCAAAAGGATTAGAAGAAAAGGACACATAGAGTTAAGACTCTTGAGGCACGACTTAAGAATAACAAAAAAAGTGAGAATTTCCTAAGTATCACATAACCTCTCATTATTAACAAGTATGGCGCGCTTCACAATTATGAACAAGACTCTACATAAATATAGTTTTGTGAGACATCATTGCTAAGATTTATTCAACCTCCTGCTCTTATAACAAATTTGTCATGACCGCATAGCACCCCCTAGTTGTAACCAATGTCTTCATCCTCAAAGAGTCCTTAGACCAGCCCTTAACATACCTCATTGCATCATAGATAGAATAAAAAGCTGAAAAATTAAAACTTTACATTTGAAGTTCAACTTCACTTCACGTATATCAAAAATAAACTACATTGTCTCATATGACCACCTAAAACATAACAATATTAGAAATAGGACTTAGTCCTTAAATCATTACAAATCTTATA
Source organism: Solanum sitiens (assembly GCA_016801875.1). Classification (NCBI taxonomy): domain Eukaryota; kingdom Viridiplantae; phylum Streptophyta; class Magnoliopsida; order Solanales; family Solanaceae; genus Solanum; species Solanum sitiens. The sequence goes on from JABWTJ010000673.1 coordinate 45,666, forward strand.
AGAGAATACAACATAGTCCTTGAAATAGGAGAAATAGAACAATGTCCTTAAATGTAACAAAATAACAAAATCTAGATTCATAGGTTTCGTCCTCGGACTTGAGGACTCACCAACTAGGGAACAATCCAAGCTTTTTTGAGAAATGACCTTGAAGGACCTCAATGGCCCGAACCTACATTTGGTATAAATATAAGAGATATGTGTTAGTACAAACCATATGTACTAAATTTGGATATATGAAAGTAAAACCGTTGAAGACATGCACAAAGGGACATTTTTGTATAAAAATACTAAGTTCACTTTTAAAAGCCTTTATGCACATTCAAAGAGCACACATGTCCATATCACAACAACAATAAGACATACTCATATTCATGTTCAAGAGTGACATCATAACAAATCCATAATCAACATTTCATGTTTAGAGTCCATTTCATCAATACATCACAAGACCGTACTCATATCCCCAATTCAAGTCCACTAACTGCAATGTGTTTGTGAAGCCGCATAACCCCACATAAACCAAGTAATCTAGCAAAGAGATAATAAGTAGTTTCTTTACTTAAAACACTCCGAAAGTTCAATACTTGGTCTAGAGCCTCACATGATGAACTAAGACTGAAATCACTGTTTCAAAGCCAAAATAACTGCATTGAAGCAGTGTTAAAGTCAAAACATTAAGAAACGACCATGATGTCCGGAGACAAGTGACTTACCGCGGCAGTCGACGGACCATCTATTGATCGACGGTCCGTCAGTGTGGTCATCGATTGAAGCCGTGTAGCTGGACAAAACTTTCCTTATTTGAATTCCATTTTCTTTAGGACTATGTTTTCTATATATAGGGGATTAAAACATTGTTTTTGGAGTTAGATACTATCACTGTTGTTCTATTTTTTGGAGATTATTGGTTGCAAACTTTGGCAATTAACCAATGTAACACCCCATAGCCAAAACAGACCAAAAATTAGTTTTTCAGATTTTTTTTTTTTTTTGCAGACAGTTAAGGGGAAATGCAGTTGGGTCAACTTACAATGATCATAACTCTTATCACAAAATGAATTATGTCTCTCATGACCTACCGACAGATAGCTAATTGAATTATCTTTCCATAGCCACCAACCTTGCTAAAATCAGACCTCCGAGTAAAATGTTATGCCCATTTTAGTAAAGGCCTGTCGAACAGGCCCTCACGACGGATCCAACGACGGGGCGTCGGGAACACGACGGACCGTCAGTCCTGGCCGTCGTGTGGCCCGACAGCAACCTTTCCAGGGGTCTTTTTGACCTTTCCCACTCCGTTTAAACCATAAGTTACGTCGTTTTGACCCTAAATCATCAGATTTTAGTCAGTTTAATCCTAGAAACATAATTAAAACATATCCAAGTCAAATCATTAAATCAAAACCTAGAAAATTAGAAGCAAGAGAGGAGAAAAAAAAGCTCAAGAACCCTAGTTCAAGAACGCCACAAGCTCCAGCAGTTCCAGCCCAGAAACTTAATTATTTTTCCGTGGATTTCATCACCAGGTATGCGGGATTTCACTAGTGGGTTCCTTTCACCCATTGGGTCCCTAGTTTTCAGTCAGATTCTTGATTTTCTTATCATGATTAAACCTAGGGTTTCTAGAACTTTGATAGAACTTCATGAATTTATTAAATATATGTTCCAAATCAGATTATCATTCTATTACTCAGATTATCGCATGAATTTCAGAACCCTAGCTTTGTATTTCTTTAGTCCTTGAATTACACATGCTAGGTCAGATATTTCAGACACTTCAGATATACATGCCTCAGTTATAAATGCATAATTACCAGATTAATTGTTGCATTCTCAGTTTGCATGTTCAGTTTCGAGCTATCCAGTATTTACAGAAACTCAGACATAATCAGTTAATTTACAGAATTCATTGGGAGTAGCATAATACCGAGTTGGACTAGGGTTTAGCGTACCCAATAGTCCCAGAACTACTAGCCAAGTAGGTTGTAAGTCCCCTCTGTGGGCAATCAGTTTAGTGATCACGCCAGCATGCCTTTATACCTTTGGCAGGGTATATTGGGTCCTCTCGATGGGGCGTATACATCGGACTCCACATTTAGCTCATGTGGTTTTATTATCGGTTATTAGTAGCTCCCACAGTTCAGTCAGACTCTCTGCATGACCATTTATCAGTATATTCAGTATTCAGTTTTAGCATGTTATAAATTGGTCATTGCATTCAGTTAGCTCAGAAATTCAGTATATCATGTTCAGATTATTATACTTGCTTTTGTGCTTGTTCAGTTATGTTTTATTTCAGCTTTACTCTATCCTACATGCTCAGTACCTTTCAAGTACTGACGCATACGTGCGCTACATCTTCTCGTGATGTAGGTTCAGGTTCTCAGCATCCAGATCACACATAGATCGATTTCCCGATCTCCAGTTCAGCAGATTCAGTGGTGAGTCCTCATTCTCCGAGGACAAGAGTCATGAGTTTCATTTCAGTCTTTAGTCATTTAGTTTCAGTTTTTGCTAGATTTAGCTGGGGCCTGTCCCAGTATTTCTAGTCCAGTTTAGAGGCTATTTTCAGACATAGTTAGTTTCAGCTTAGTAGTGAGTTAATATTTCTTTGTATTAAACTCATCAGTTTTTCATATATCTCAGTTTTAGCATATGGGTATTTCCCATCTTTTCAGATTAAATTATGATTTAGATTCCGCATCAGTTTATTATTCTTTAGTATGCTCATGATCATGCCAGCAGGGTTAGCTTGGGATCACTTGTGGTCCTAGGTTCCGTGTCCGCGTCTCGGGGGTAGCTCGGGGCGTGACAAAACTTGGTATCAGAGCACTAGGTTCAAGAGTCCTAGGATGTCTGAAAAAGCCGCACTAAGTAGAGTCCTTTTCATGGGTGTGAAGTGCACCACATCTAATGAGAGGGAGGCTATGAAGTGTTTTAAGAAAACTTCACTTTCTTGATATTCTTATCGTGAATTGGTATGATCTTCTTTCTAATCCATCGTTATGCGCTTAAGATCATGCATTCTCGTAGAGCTTAGGCATGGAATGCTAATGCACGCAATGCTAACGCAGTTCCTCTAGTACCAGATAAGGAAGTTCAAATGCAGAGTTTCAGAATGCCAATTCAGTTTTTGGCTCAGAGTATGAACAACAAGAACAATCAGTAGGTTCGAGTTCCTACTAATAGAAATGATCAATTAGTGGCAGCCAGAGTTTGTGATTTTGTTAGGATGAATCCGCCTAAGTTTTCAGGGTCGCAAGTTGGTAAGGACCCGTAGAAGTTCATTGACAAGGTCAAGAAAATATTTGGTGTGATGTCAGTAACTGGTAGTGATAGGTGAGATTGGCATCCTACCAACTCAAGGATGTGACTCACATATGGTTCACTCAGACAACGGACATGACTTTGTCTTTTGTAACTAAGTATAGCAGTCCGATTCAGTGTTAATTCAGAAACTCTCTCAGAACCTTTCTCAGTATCTACTCAGTTGGTGACCCAGTTATAGCTAGACGGATATACAGAAATTGCCCTATCACAGTCTCTCAGAAAGTCACTTCAGTAGATCTAGTAGAGTTAGAAATGCTAGACTTCGATGTTATTCTAGGCATAGATTGGTTACACTCATGTTATGCCTCAGTTGATTGCAGAACTGGATTGTTCGTTTTCAGTTTCCAGACGAACCAATCTTAGAATGGAAGGGTAGTAGCCTAGCGCCTATGGGTTGATTTATTTCTTACCTTAAGGCCAGAAAGATGATATCTAAGGGTTATCTCTATCATCTAGTTCGGGTTAAGGATTCTAGCCTTGAAACCCCAACTCTTGAGTCAGTTCCAGAAGTATTTCCAAAAGATCTTCCCGGGATCCCTCCCTAAAGGGAAATCGACTTTGGAATTGATCTCCTTCCAGATACCCAGCCTATTTCTATTCCTCTTTACAGAATGGCTCCAGCAGAGCTTAAGGAATTGAAAGAGCAGTTGAAAGACCTTCTAGATAAGGGTTTCATCAGACCTAGTATTTCACCATGGGGTGCACCAATATTGTTCGTAAAGAAGAAAGATGGTTCTCTCAGAATGTGCATTGACTATAGACAGTTGAACAAGGTCATAATCAAGAATAAGTATCCCATCCCCAGGATTGATGACTTGTTTGACCAACTTCAGGGTGCTAGTCATTTTCTCAAAGATAGACCTCAGATCGGGTTATCATCAGCTCAGAGTCAGAGAGAGTGACATTCCGAAAACAGCCTTCAGAACTCGGTATGGTCATTATGAATTTGTAGTTATGTCGTTTGGACTAACCAATGCTCCTGCATCTTTCATGGATTTGATGAACAGAGTGTTCAAACAGTACTTGGACTAGTTCGTTATCGTCTTTATTGATGATATCCTCATTTACTCTAGGAGTGAGGAAGAACATGCAAGTCATTTGAGAATTGTTCTACAGACTCTCAAGGATCGCCAGTTATTCGCTAAGTTTAGCAAATGCGAGTTTTGGTTGCAATCCGTTGCTTTTCTTGGTCACATTGTATCTAGCGAAGGGATCGCGTAAATTCATAGAAGATAGAAGCAGTGAAACAATGGCCCAGACCTACCTCTGCTACAGATATCAGAAGTTTCTTAGGTCTAGCGGGTTATTACAGGAGGTTCGTGGAAGGATTTTCATCCATAGCCTCACCATTGACTAGGTTGACTCAAAAGATGGTCAAGTTCCAATGGTCAGATGATTGTGAGAAAAGCTTCGCAGAATTGAAAACTAGATTGACTACAACTCTTGTCTTGACTCTACCAGAGGGTTCAGATGGTTATGTAATCTATTGCGATGCATCCAAAGTTGGCCTTGGTTGTGTGTTGATGCAAAGAGATAAGGTTATATCTTATGCCTCTAGACAGCTTAAGGTGCATGAGAAGAACTATCCAACTCATGACCTCGAGCTTGCAGCAGTGGTGTTTGCACTCAAGATATGGAGACACTACTTGTATGGTGTTCATGTAGATGTGTTCACCGATCATAAGAGCCTTCAGTATGTGTTCACCCAGAAAGAGTTGAATCTTCGCCAGAGGAGATGTCTTGAGTTCCTTAAGGATTATGATATGAGTGTGCATTATCATCCTGGAAAGGCGAATGTAGTGGCCGATGCTCTTAGTAGATTATCTATGGGTAGTGTAGCCCATGTTGAGGAAAAAAGAAAGGAGCTAGTGAAGGATGTTCACAGGCTTGCTCTCTTGGGAGTTCGCCTTATGAGCATATCAGACAGCGGTGTAACAGTTCAGAATGGGGCAGAATCGTCTTTGGTAGTGGAGGTTAAGGAAAAGCAAGAGAGTGATCCGATCTTGCTTGAACTAATGGGTGCAGTTAACAATCAGAAAGTGGAGGTTTTCTCGCAAGGGGGAGATGGTGTACTTCGCTACCAAGGTAGATTGTGTGTTCCTGATGTGGGAGAGTTGAGGAAGCATATTCTTGCAGAAGCTCATAACTCCAGGTATTCTATTCATCTAGGTGCCACTAAGATGTACCGCGATCTGCGGGAAGTCTATTGGTGGAATGTCATGAAGAGGGATATAGCAGACTTTGTGAGTAAGTGCCCCAATTGCCAGCAAGTCAAGGTAGAACATCAGAAACCAGGAGATATGACTCAAGAGATCGATATTCCTACTTGGAAGTGGGATGTGATCAATATGGATTTCATCACAGGGTTACCTCGTACTCGCAGACAGCATGACTCAATTTGGGTGATAGTCGATAGGATGACTAAGTCTTCTCGCTTTTTGGCGGTCAAGACTACGTATTCGGCAGAGGACTATGCTAAGCTTTACCTTAATGAAATTGTGAGGTTGTATGGGGTTCCTTTGTCTATCATCTCAGATAGAGGTCCTCAGTTTACCTCTCATTTCTGGAAGTCATTTCAAAATGGTCTTGGTACTCAAGTTAACCTTAGTACAGCATTTCATCCACAGACGGATGGGCAGGCAGAGCGTACCATTCAGACCTTAGAGGATATGTTGAGAGCTTGTGTGATCGATTTCAAAGGTAGTTGGGATGATCACCTTCCTCTTATTGAGTTTGCCTACAATAATAGCTACCATTCCAGCATTCAGATGGCCCCTTATGAGGCTTTATATGGGCGTAGATGTAGATCTCCTGTTGGTTGGTTTGAAGTAGGTGAAGCAGCTTTGATAGGGCCAGATTCAGTCCTTTATGCTATGGAGAAAGTTCAACTCATTAGAGATAGACTTAAGACAGCCCAAAGTCGTCAGAAATCTTATGCAGATGTAAGGAGAAGGGAGCTAGAGTTCCAAGTTGATGATTGGGTTTTTCTGAAAGTCTCACCTATGAAAGGGGTGATGAGATTTGGAAAGAAAGGGAAGCTCAGTCCTAGATATGTAGGACCTTACAAGATATTGAAAAGGGTTGGCAAGGTGGCATATGAGTTAGAGTTGCCAGCAGAATTAGTAGCAGTGCATCCGGTCTTCCACATCTCACTCTTGAAGAAGTGTGTGGGTGATCCAGCCTCTATAGTGCCATTAGAGAGTGTGGCGGTGAAAGATAGTCTTTCTTATGAGGATGTACCAGTTGAGATTCTTGACTGTCAGGTTAGAAGGTTGAGAAACAAAGAAGTCGCTTCAGTCAAGGTTTTGTGGAGGAGTCAGTCCGTAGAGGGAGCTACTTGGGAAGCAGAAGCAGCCATGAAAGTCAAGTATCCTTACCTTTTTCCTTCCGATTCCACTCCAGCTTGAGGTAATAGTTCCTCTTCAGTTTTACAGTCATTCATGCGTAAACACAGTTTTAGAATCATGTTCCCTCAGTTTGTACTTGCATTTTCAGCGTAATTGCATGTACTCGCAACTCAATTAAGTCAAAAACTCAGTTCTCAGTGTTTAGTAGTGGGGTTTGCAGCTCTCTCCCTCAATTTCAGATAGTTTAGTCTTTATTCGAGGACGAATGTTCCCAAGGGGGAGATAATGTAACACCCCGTAGCCAAAACAGACCAAAAATTAGTTTTTCAGATTTTTTTTTTTTTTTTGCAGACAGTTAAGGGGAAATGCAGTTGGGTCAACTTAAAATGCTCATAACTCTTATCACAAAATGAATTGTGTCTCTCATGACCTACCTACAGATAGATAATTGAATTATCTTTCCATATACACCGACCTTGCTAATATCAGACCTCCGAGTAAAACGTTATGCCCATTTTAGTAAAGGCCTGTCGAACAGGCCCTCACGACGGATCCAACGACGGGGCATCGGAAACACGACGGACCGTCAGTCCTGGCCGTCGTGTGGCCCGACAGCAACCTTCCCAGGGGTCTTTTTGACCTTTCCCACTCCGTTTAAACCATAAGTTACGTCGTTTTGACCCTAAATCATCAGATTTTAGTCAGTTTAATCCTAGAAACATAATTAAAACATATCCAAGTCAAATCATTAAATCAAAACCTAGAAAATTAGAAGCAAGAGAGGAGAAAAAAAAGCTCAAGAACCCTAGTTCAAGAACGCCACAAGCTCCAGCAGTTCCAGCCCAAAAACTTAATTATTTTTCCGTGGATTTCATCACCAGGTATGCGGGATTTCACTAGTGGGTTCCTTTCACCCATTGGGTCCCTAGTTTTCAGTCAGATTCTTGATTTTCTTATCATGATTAAACCTAGGGTTTCTAGAACTTTGATAGAACTTCATGAATTTATTAAATATATGTTCCAAATCAGATTATCATTCTATTACTCAGATTATCGCATGAATTTCAGAACCCTAGCTTTGTATTTCTTTAGTCCTTGAATTACACATGCTAGGTCAGATATTTCAGACACTTCAGATATACATGCCTCAGTTATAAATGCATAATTACCAGATTAATTGTTGCATTCTCAGTTAGCATGTTCAGTTTCGAGCTATCCAGTATTTACAGAAACTCAGACATAATCAGTTAATTTACAGAATTCATTGGGAGTAGCATAATATCGAGTTGGACTAGGGTTTAGCGTACCCAATAGTCCCAGAACTACTAGCCAAGTAGGTTGTAAGTCCCCTCTGTGGGCAATCAGTTTAGTGATCACGCCAGCATGCCTTTATACCTTTGGCAGGGTATATTGGGTCCTCTCGATGGGGCGTATACATCGGACTCCACATTTAGCTCATATGGTTTTATTATCGGTTATTAGTTGCTCCCACAGTTTAGTCAGACTCTCTGCATGACTATTTATCAGTATATTCAGTATTCAGTCTTAGCATGTTATAAATTGGTCATTGCATTCAGTTAGCTCAGAAATTCAGTATATCATGTTCAGATTATTATACTTGCTTTTGTGCTTGTTCAGTTATGTTTTATTTCAGCTTTACTCTATCCTACATGCTTAGTACCTTTCAAGTACTGACGCATACATGCGCTACATCTTCTCGTGATGTAGGTTCAGGTTCTCCGCATCCAGATCACACATAGATCGATTTCCCGATCTCCAGTTTAGCAGATTCAGTGGTGAGTCCTCATTCTCCGAGGACAAGAGTCATGAGTTTCATTTCAGTCTTTAGTCATTTAGTTTCAGTTTTTGCTAGATTTACTGGGGCCTGTCCGAGTATTTCTAGTCCAGTTTAGAGGCTATTTTCAGACATAGTTAGTTTCAGCTTAGTAGTGAGTTAATATTTCTTTGTATTAAACTCATCAGTTTTTCATATATTTCAGTTTTAGCATATGGGTATTTCCCATCTTTTCAGATTAAATTATGATTTAGCTTCCGCATCAGTTTATTATTCTTTAGTATGCTCATGATCATGCCAGCAGGGTTAGCTTGGGATCACTTGTGGTCCTAGGTTCCGTGTCCGCGTCTCGGGGGTAGCTAGGGGCGTGACAACCAATTTCCGGATTTTGTTTGAAAGATTTTCTTGTAATTTCAAGTTGAATTTCTGGGTTTCTTCTTATTTAAGTAAGTTCATGATTTCTTTATTCAATATTATTAATTATGATCTTCTTATTATGGCTAAAAAAATCCACAACTAGGGTTGTGAGAACCATATGTAATTAACAAAGTAATTCTAGCAATTAAGCAATTCTCAAATATTAGTTATGCATGTATTGATCATTCTTTCACTTAGAAGTCTTTTTAATGAGTGCATGTGTTAGAACTTGACTTGTTTCTACTTGCCGAACCAAGAAGGTAGGAATAGCAAAATAAATATAACCATAGATTTAGCGTGATACAATATAATAGGCTAGTGTCGATTGGTGCGAAGTAATAACTAAGACATACATCGATTATGATATCTAATATGTAGTAAAGGTAAGGGATAGTAGTTTATAGACATGTAGCCCGACAAAGGTATGGGCTGAAATTCACTACATGCCGGAACAAGGATTTAGAGATACATAACTTACATGTATTCATGTAAAACACTACGAAAGAATTTATATTGCTAGGAATACGACATTATGAACCTGTGGGGAACACATATACCCTAGTAATTCTCACAACTTGATAAAGCTCAACATTTACTTTGTTTACTTGTTAACTTATACTGTTTAAGGAACTTGTTTCACAAACCCCCCCTCCCCCCTTTTTTTAATTACCTCTTTCGAATATACATTGACTAAATGGAAATAATTGTGAATTAAAGCTAAGTCTAAACCATTTTCCTCGTGGTATCGACCCCAACCTGCTAGTTGGGTTCTCTTGATTATGACCACTTATACTTCTTTAGGGAGGTATAATTTGAGCTTATCAAATTTTAGCGCCGCTGCTGGGGAATCTAGCTTTTAGATTAACTTTAGTTACATTATTGGAATTTAGTCAACTATTTCCTGATTTTACTTTTCTTTTTCTTTTTGTTTCTTTCAGGTCTAGCTGTAGTGTATGCCAAGTACACAGAACCAAGGCGAACCACTCACTCCATACGATCCGTAACTAAGTCGAACCTCAAGACGAGTGGAGAATCAAGGGTCCCCATTTAACCCTAACAGAGTGAACTTAGATGAGGAAGTAGGCCAGCAACCTCCATTACCAGTTGAGGCGCATAATCAGGCACGAGTTGAGAACCAACTGGGAGAGATTGTGAGAATGCGAACTCCAACAACCCCACGACTTCAAGATTACTATAGGGGAAACATGCACATTACAGATTCTGATGGACCTCTTGTCCTATCCCCCTTCCATATGGTCACAAATTCATTGTGATGAGTAGCTCGATGCAGATGCTCACCGCGAGGGGTTTATTCTCAGGACTGCCATTAGAGGACCCACATGTACATATAGCCAAACTGAGGTCTATGTGCAAAAGTTGTGTGGGTAGACCAGACTTGGATATGAATGTAATTGGGTTGCGAGTGTTTCCTTTATCAGTGACAAAAGATGCCACCATATGGTTCACCGAGATACCTTACAAATCTATCTATACTTGGGACCAGTTAAGAGACGTGTTCTTGTCATGGTACATCCAGTGTACAAGAATCTCAACCGCAAGGATAAGGTGAATAACTTTGTGTCACTACCGAGAGAGTCGGTGAGTAGCTCTTCGGACAAATTTACTGCATTTGTTAGAGTCATCCGAAACCATTGTATTGATGATGAGTCACTAAAAGAGTACTTCTACACAGGTCAAGATGATAACAACAAAGAAGTGCTCGATACTATTACGGGTGGCTCCTATGACGAATGCACGTATGCGAAGATCGCAGAAAATTAGAGAAGATAACGCATAACAATAAATCCTAGAGCACTAAAAAGTAAGATATTGGGTTAAACAACTTCACAGTACAGGATACAAACAATCCAACCGCAGATGAGATGCGTGAAGAGATGGTGCAGATGAGAACCGAGTTAGGGTTGGTCTTGAAACATGTGAGCGGAGGTGCAAAGAATGTAAATGCGGTGAACTATTTGACTAAACCACCACCACCTGCCAATGAGTACTACTATGAAGAGGATGCCTATGTAGTTAATAATTAGACAGGGTGTTTCTAACCAAACGCCCAAGGTTCCGATCAGGATAATTGAAGCTAAGGTCAAGGAAACCAAGGTTGGAACTATGGACGCTTCTCCAGATTTCATCCCATGGTTCGCAGACTTTGCGAACTATCTGGCAAGCGATGTGGTCCAATCATATTTAACCTTCCCCCAAAGAAAAAAGTCCATGCATGATGTGAAAATTTTCTTTTGGGATGAGCCTTATTTATATTGGAGTTGTAACGATGGGATAATTCGTCGTTGTGTACCAGAGGTTGATATGTTGAGTGTATTGGAGGCATGTCACTCCTCACCTGTGGGTGGGCACCATAGTGGTATCCGGACTGCGCATAAAACCTTGCAGTGTGGGTATTATTGGCCAACCATTCACTAAGATGCTCATGATTTTGCCAAATCATGTAACCGTTGCCAACGAGATGGAGGAATTTTGAAGAGGCAAGAACTCCCCTTGAATCCTATTCTGGTAATTGAGCTATTTGATGTATGGGTCATTGACTTTATAGGCCCGTTTTTGAGTTCTCATGGGAAGAGGTATATTCTTGTGGCGGTTGACTATGTGTCTAAATGGGTGGAAGCAATTGCGCTTCCTAACATTGAAGGGAAGAGTGTCACCACATTCTTGAAAAAGAATATCTTCTCCAAATTTGGCACACCTACGGCCATTATTAGTGATGGTGGCTCTAACATTTGTAATAAATAGTTAAAAGAGTTATAAGAGAAATATGGTGTTAGCCATGATGTGGCTACTACTTACCATCCACATGCTAGTGGGCAAGTGATGTACCGTGGTTTTAAGGTACTTTCAATTCTTTTTCCTTAAGTTTAGTGTGTGTCTAGGGCCTTTTTCTAGTAATTTGAATGTGTTTTTATCTGTGTTTTGCAGGAAAGTTGTCTGAAACTAGAATGAAGAAGGTTGTGAAGAATCAGTGCCGAAATGACCCACGAAGCCATCGACTGCCCATCGTCCCATCGACTGACTGTAGGTGGTGACCGTCAATTAGAGGTTCAGACATCTGGAAGCAACTTGGGGAATTCTGACTAAGTGTAGGGATACGGAAGGATCGACGGTCCGTCGATTGATCAATGGACTGTCCTGGCAAATCGTCAATTAGATCAGAGAGATGTCCCAGTACCCGGTGTTGAAGAAAAGCTAAGCGTGGAATGACGAGAAGCATCGATAGACCGTAAGTGAATCGACGGACCGTGTTGTTGGTCCGTCGATTGGATTAGAGAAGATGCAGACGTGAATGCTGAAGAAAAATCTAAGTCTGGACCAACTGAGGCAGTCGACGGTCCTTCGTTCCATCGACTGAGCGTCTATGGAGTCGTCGATTGAAGCCGCGTTTTTTGGAAAAACTTTCCTTATTTGTTTTATTTTTATTTAGGACAATGTCTTTATAAATAGGGTGTAAAACCTCATTTTTGGGGGTTGGATTCTTTATTATTTTTCATACTTTTGTTCTTGGAGATTTGAGTTTGCAACTTGGGCAATTAATTCAAGTTTTCGGAGTTGATTTTCAAGTGAATTTTGTTGTTTCAAGTGTAATTTCTTGATTTTCTTCAAATTTTTCAAAGTAAGTTCATGAATTATTGTTCATTAACTATGAATTATATTCTTCTAGGCATTGGTAACTAAATCCACAACTAGGGTTGTGGGAACTATGGGTGATTAACAAAGTAAAACTAGCTAAATAACAATTCTCGAATAGAAAGATATTCTTGTGGCGGTGGATTATATGTCAAAATGGGTGGAATCCATAGCACTTGCCAACAATGAAAGGAAGAGTGTCACCGCGTTCTTGAAAAAGAACATATTTTCCAGATTTGGCACCCCTAGGGCCATTATTAGTGATGGGGCATACCACTTTTGCAACAAGTTGTTCAAAGGGTTATTGGAGAAATATGGGGTTCGCCACAATGTATCCACTCCTTACCATCCGCAGACTAATGGGCAAGTTAAGGTGTCCAACAGAGAAATCAAGCAAATTCTGTTGAAAACGGTGAATGTTAATTATAACGCCCCAAAATGAACTAAGGTGAACTAGAGCCTCATGATTGTTTCTTGAGTTGATTTTAAGTTAAACGGAGTTAGTTTAGTGTCCTTAGTCAGTGTGCAAAGTTTCGTGAAGTTTGGAGGTCAAACGACCAAGAACGTCCAAGGCATTCGAAAGATATGCCTTGAGTCGACCTTGTACGTCTAGATGAGTTTCATCGAGTTTTATGTGTTAGTTTTGGATGAAATTCATGTGAGAGGTGTTAAACTTATATATGATCATATTTGTGTTGGAAACGTCCGGGAAATTATACCCAAGGACCATCGAAGGGTCCTTGATAAAGGACCCAAAACCTGGTAAGCAGGCTATCCCAGGCAGCCTTGGCGACGGAGCAGTCGACAGCCTGTCATGGCTGTGACGCCCCGTCACAAGGTTTCGTCGCGGGGGACTTGTTCAAGGGTGTAGGGGGGACCCTTGTCAAGCCTCTGAAGTTTGCAACGGATGGTCAGGACGGGCCGTTGCACCCGTGATGCCCCGTCACAAGCAGGTCGTCGCAAGTCTTGTCCCTGTGCGCAGATTTTTCTGCCAAGTCAGGGGTGAATTTGTAAATTCACCCCACGTCTAAATAAGAGTTTAGACGGTTTGTTAAGGGATTTTTAGATTATATTAAATGAGTTTTAAACCCTTCTTAGACAAGACCCCCTCACTTCAACATTCAAACTCTCTCTCTAAAAAAAAGAAAACTCTCTCAAAGTCACCATTGAAGCCAAGGCTCAAGGAGGGAAAGGAGGGCTTCTTTGGACTTGTTTATTCATCAAAATTAGTGGGTTTCCTTTTCTTAAAGGTATCGTATCCATTCTTGAATATGTTTTCATTCAAGAAGCCAATTTCCAAAATGGTTTTCAAATGGGTTTCTAAACTCAATCTTCTTCTAACTTTGATTTCTAGTATGGGTCTTCTTGTATTTAAGTTCTAATGGCTTAACTGTATTTATCTTGGTTTTGAATTGATGTTTTTGATGTTAAAAACTCCATGAAACTCTTGTATATGCATACTTCAACTTTTGGCTTGAAAATGGGTTATGTGAGCATGATTTGAGTAGGGTATGAACTTGGGTCTTCTTGTATTTGTCATGTTGGTGTAGCTACTGCCCTAAGGGCTTTAATATGGTGAATTATTGATAAATTGATTATGGGTGATGATGGTTTGATTTGTTGATGAGTTGCTCTCATTGTATATTTCTTATTATCAATTGCTATTTGAGTGGTATGGTCCACCTTATGGGTGGCGGTGCTAATTGATGAACTTGATGTTAATTAGTATGATTTGAGTATGTGATCTTGAAGGTCTAATATGTGAAATGAAGATATATGGGAAATGGGCCTTGTATTGTGTTTGATGTAGCTTGAATTGCATGTTTGACCTAGTTTATGTCTAAATGAAGTGTATGATTATGAGAAGCATGTAGAGTGTGTAACTTGATCAATTAAGGTTAAAGTATGTGTAGAACTTGATGATAATGAAGCGATGCTTTTATGCAAGGTGTGCACAAGTACACACACACTCTTTTAAGATTTGTATTATGCCAAGTTGAGCAAAAAGGGGAATCTTGAGGTGGACACACTTCGTGAGTTGAGATGTAGTGTCTAGTAGCAACCTCTCCATTCCTAGTGAGCTTTCTAAGATAGACTATTATGTTGAGAAATCCGTGGGGAGTTATGCCTAGCACCGAGAGGATATCAAGGGGAGGTGGGTTGCAATTCGTGAGTTGAGATGTTGTAATCCAAAGTACCTCTTGAGATGAGTACTCCTCGTTAGTAGAGAGTGAGTTACTTAGTAGAAATCTCCTTATCCCTTAACTATGTGACCCATAGGTATGTCTCCATACCAACTTGTATATGGGAAGTCTTATCACTTGCCGGTTGAGTTAAAGCACTAGGCCATGTGCGCGATGAAGAAACTATAAATGGATTCGAATGAAGCAGCAGAACAGAGACTAAATGGGTTGAATGAGCTTTATGAGTTTCGCGTAAAAGCATATGAAAGTTCAGCCCTCTACAAAGAGAGGATGAACAAGTACCACGGCCAAAAGAGTGAGAAGCGCGAATTTGCGGTTTGGGACTTGGTGCTTTTGTTTAACTCTAGGTTGCGCTTGTTTCCAGGCAAACTCAAGTCAAAATGGACTGGTCCATTCTTGATCACTAAAGTGTTCCCACATGGAGCGGTTGAGTTGTAGAACAAGGAGGGTGCAAGGTTCACGGTAAATGGGCAAGATTCAAGATCTACCTCGGGCATGCGGAGAGTGCCAATGAAGTGGTTGAGGCATATCACCTTGATGATGTCTCAGTAATCAAGGGTCTTGTGTCGTGCCGCAATGTTAAATCAAGCTCTTATTGGGAGGCAACCCAATGTGTATCCTCTTGCCAACAATAGGTTTTTCTTTTCTTTGTAGGAATAGTTGCATTCTTTTGTTTCGTTTTGTTTTACTCAATTTCAAGAGTTAATTTTCTTTTATTTCTTTTAGACTGTTGTCTAGAGAGTAGTTTAGGGTTCGTGTCTAAAAGTGTCCAGAAAACACATAAAGAATGTCTTATTGGGTGCTCAATGTGCAGGGACCATACCACAAGAATTTTACAGAAATTGGTCTGGTGCACAGATCTACAGACAAACCAATGGGCCGTCGATGGTGTCTATGGATCCCAGGTATGTTTTACAATTTTGTCTAAAACCAGTGACCCGACCCGACCCGACTGGCCATATAAAAAAAACACCCTTTCAGTTACCCTCCCACACCTTTTCAAATTCTTTCCCCAACCGTTTCCCTCCCCTTATTCCCTTAATTCCCCATTAACTCCCATAATCAATCACTCCCATTCTCTTCAGATTTCCAATTCTCTCAAACTCCCAAAATTCCCAGAACCCTAGTCCCCCAGCTTCTCCTCCATTTCCAGCGTTTCTCTGGTCTGTGTTTGAAGGCGGGCACGTAGGTTGTTGTTGCAAGATCACCCACCCATTCACTCCACTACAACATATAGGTATTTCATTCTCATCTGCTCAATGATTTCTAGTTCATTTGCTTGTGAAACCGAATAGAATGTATGTATGTCTTGACTTAGGGAAATTTACATGTTAAACTTGTTAAAATTAAGTTCCATATCCCTTAGAATGATTGAAAGTGAATGGGTTGGGGGTGGAATCTGTCTAAATGAACTATGCTTATTGTTTGTTTTGTTATTTTTCTAACTTAGGGCTTGATAGTCTCTTAGAATCTATGATCGAAATATGCAAAATTGAAGCCCTAGAGATGACGAATTGGTCTTATGATTGTTATTGCATGTTGGTTGAACTGGTGTTGTTCTTAAAATTGTCCATTTTTGGGGTAAAACCTAAGTCCTAAAAATTTGTCTCTGACCTACAGAACGAGACCTTGTCTATGGACCATCGGTTGATCAACGGACCGTCGATGGGGTCCGTTGATGGCTATCCTATGTACTTGATTAACTTTGGGACGACGGAAGTGGACTACGGTCCATCTATTGATCGAAGGACCGTTCTGCACGTCCGTCATTTTTGTCTGATACTTTGCTTTGTGGATTTTCAAAAATTATTCTAAGTGTCAAACAACGGAAGTGGACTACTGTCTGTCGATTGATCGACGGGATGTTCTGCATGTCCGTCGTTTCTAACTGAAAGTTCTGTGGAAAGATGAATTCTGAAATTTACTAAGTGTCCATCGACGGACACTATTGACGGACAATCTATTCATTAATAGGCCATCAATAGTGCCCGTCTACTAAGTCTGCAGTTCTGCACTAACATGTGTCCTGTGTTTCCAGATTTTGTTTTGCTTCTATTGTGTGTGTAGGTTGATTATAATGAAACCAACAACTTCCTTTTCAGGTACTAATGGCCCCCAAACCGGATATTATCTAATCCAGGGGACAGTCCAAGTCCGTGGCACCATCTCGGCGGATGATTGGCTCGTCCGATGATGAGCGTGATCCCAAATACGTGCCCCCAGGAACACACACCCAGACACCAGCTGCTAGAGCCACTCGGGGCATGCCCAAGAAGGTGGCGACCAACGTAGTCACTGCCTCCCAGTCTGATGAGCAGTGCACACTGACCGGCACACCGTCTTGGTCTGCCTCGGGTTCTGAGGGAGCGTCTGTCTCCGAAGAGGCCTCCAGTTCTGAGTCGGCCCACTCTACAGGGTCGAATGAGGCCACTTCCTCCGGGTCAGGATCACAGGGAGCCAGTCCCCCGGATGTGCTTTCCCACCATGCCTCGTCTTATGAGTCCCAGAGTTTGTAGTCTTCTTCGGCACCCCATCTTGAGGACCTTACACCGGTTGCTGATGAGCCCAACCGATGGTGCGTAGATGGCCAGTACCAGATATATAGGGATGCCAAGTTGCTAAATGATAAGAGGGTGATGACTCGGACGCAGACAGTTGAGCGGTGTGTTCTTATAGGGAGCCTACACAGAGTCCCTGCGGTACATGACTTATTCACCCGCCACCAGCTCGCATGGATGGCTAGGAGTGTGGGGTTTTACAGTGAGGAGACGGTGTGAAAGTTCTAAGCCTCTTATGTAGTGGCTCTCCGGGATTATTTGGACAGGCGGTCTAACCCCGCCAAATATGTACCGCTCACAGATGTCCGAGTTCGAGGCAGCTGGGTGGATATTTCTTCTCCTGCCATTCGCCGCTTCCTATACGGTGAGGCCACTGATGCCGAGAGGGTTCCCCTCACACCAGAGTTTTACTACAGGTGGGACGTGGTCAATAATGGCCATTTTCAACGGGACAAAGATTTGAGAGAGTCCACCAAGAGGTGGAATTCCCAGCTAATATCAATCGACGGTGAGGGAGAAGACTGGGTGTTGAAACCCAGAGGCCTTATCAAGAAGGCCAACCTCATGTTTGCAGCCAAGTTCATCAGGCTTTTGGTCCGCCACCGCCTTTTTCCCACGACTGCAGATAATGTACTTACCTGGGAAAGAGCGGTCTTGGTAGAAGCTATGGTCGCCGTGTTCGAGATTGATTTTGCGAGATTATTGATCTCCATCATCCATGAGAGGTCTTTTAAGTCCTCTACCACTTACCCATTTGCTTGTATGATTTTTCAGCTGTGCAGGAATTCTGGAGTGCCAATTTCTCACATAGATGTCCTCCATACTCCTACCGGGATAGTGGATATCGGTCTCATTAGGGATGATAACAATGAGGCGGCACCACAGAGAGGGCTCAGATTGGATGTGCAGCCGTTGGGTGAGAACTTGGCGGATACGGTAGAGCACGCCCAAGGGGCTGATCATGCTACTTCAAAGCCTACCGATACAACCCCGGTCGAGTCTGGGCTGGGAGCTAGTAGGGCACCGAGTTCCTCCCGTTCTACACCACCATAAGCAACACTGGTCCCAATTGCTAGGGTCCAGAAGTTAGAGGCCCAGATGTCCACTTTGCTGCAGCATATCCAGCCTTAGATACAGAAGTCCATTGCCGAGGCTGAGGACCGGATTGAGAAGAAGGTAGCTTAGCAGACGTCGACGAGGATTCAGGTGGTCCACCAGCTCCTCAATTCTTTTGATTTGAGGGTCCTAGCATGCCCAACCCCCATCATTGATTTGATGACTCTTTAGGCGGCAGTGGAGATTCTGCGGGCTGATGTTGATGTGATACTTGATGTGAGGTTACCCGAGCTTGAGGACACACCTGCGGAGCTTGAGGAGGATACAATGCTCAACTGCATTGTTCCATACCACCATTGAACCTCCGCCTCCTCCACGTTTGTGTGCCAAGAGGCACCATTCCAGCCACACCAGTGAGAGTGAGGGTGCTCGGGCTAAGAATAAGGTTAGGACAAATATGGAGGCTTCGAGGAGAGCCTCATTGGTTGATGAGGAGGACCGACAGATGATGGATCGTGAGTTAGCTGTTGGGGAGTCTAGCTCTAGATTGGAGGTCGTTGAGAGGAGCACCGCTGAGGTTGCAGATATTGCTGACGCACCACTGGTGGTGTCCTACTACTGAGGGAGCGGGTTCTAGGAAACCGGACCCGCTTGCTTGTTGATCTTCGGTGCTATGCACCTCAGATTTGCTTCACCTACCACCCTATCTTTATATTTCTTATGCATTGGGGACAATTGCATGTTTGTTTGTTGGGGGTGGGGTAAATGGAAAGTGAGTGCTAGGGTGAGGTCAGAGTAGCCCAACTCACGATCCTCTCTTGGTGGTTTTCTTGATGTGTTCTTTTGCTCCAAGAGACTGATTACTTTATTGTTGAACCAGCGTGTGTAATATCTTGTACAAAGTATGAATGTGAAATCTGAAGCATGATGGCTAAATATGAATGATATACCGTTATAAAAAGAATGCTTGCATGATTAGGTATAATGAATGTTGAACATGTTGGCTCTAAGCATGACATAGCGATGCATCACTGCATTACCCTCAATCTAACACTCGAACTACGTGTGCGATAATCTGATAGGGTAATGAAATGTCAAGAGAGTGTGAGGAAATTTGATTGTTCCACTATTTGTACCTAGATAGAAATTGCCCGAATAGTCCTGCAAAAAGGAATCTGTGTTTAGACATTTCGAAAGGATCATAGGTCGTTGTTCAAATTATCCAATCTTTAGCCTAAATAAAAGAGAATCAAATGAAATCGATCCCCTTTTGATCCAAATATTTTGCTCTTACAATAGACCTTTCTTTTTTACACCAACTCATCTTCCCTGAGTATAATGTGGTTGCCCTGGTCCCTCCTTGGACATGTGCACCTCAACTTAGGCCAAAAGCATAAGTCGAGGGTGGCTAATCAAGAAAATGACCTCGTCTTGGCCCTGACCCAACTTTGGGTATTGTCTACCTCGACTCATGGCAAAGCCATAAGTTGAGGGTGACTATTATGAGTAATGTCTCGAAAAGTTGGGATGAAAAGAGGAAGGTGGAAAAGAAAAGAAACAGTAAACAAAAGAAGTGACTCAGTTAAAACAATTATCAATTGAATAAACAAAATTAAAAAAAAAAGAAGAAAAAAAAGAGAAAAAGAGTGGTGAAGTAAAAGAAGTAAGAAGTCACATCCAAAAAAGGGAAATAAAAGAGAAAACAAGGTAAAGATGATAAGAAAAGAAAAAATAGGGCATAATAGACAATTAAAGAGGTAGGACGCTTAGCCGTAATGTCAAGGAGGGCACCAAGTCACAAAAATGTACCCATATGTACCATACCTGACCCTGAGCCTACGTTACAAGCCAAGAAAATCCTATCGTGATCCTAAGAGTCTAGTATGGTGAACTTAAAGCAGTGAAAATAAAGGCAAGCCTATGGAGACATGTACCAATTAGGTGTGAAGTTGTTTTGAGCGTGACTGTTGAATAATTATCCTTATACTCAAATTTAAAATTACTTATGAAAAAGGAGGATATTTTTTTAAGTGAGGGCACTAGTTGCGATATTGGAAAGTTGGTACCTTGGTGAGAGATAAAAGAGTAGAGATGTCGGTGCATGGTGAGTCTATGTCATGGTCTGATCCACATAAATGAGCTTAGTGAACCTAAGAGTAAAAGCATGCACTAAAGCAATGAAAAAATTCGGGATTGATAGCCATATGATTGTGAAAGCTTAAAAGAGAGCACTTTTGTACAAAAGTGTTGTGGTGAGTCATAGTGCGTCGCTTGAGGACAACAATGAATTTAAGTTAAGGGTGTTGATGTATCCTGGTTTCACGGTACTTTCAATGCTTTTTCATTAAGTTTAGTGTGTCTAGGGCCTTTTTGTAGTAATTTTAATGTGTTTTTATCTGTGTTTTGCAGGAAAGTTGTCCGAAACTAAAATGCAGAAGGTTGTGAAGAATAAGTGCAGAAATGACCCACGAAGCCATCAATAGCCCATCATCCCATCGATGGACCATAGGTGGTGACCGTCGATTGGAGGTTCAGACATCTGGAAGCAACTTGGGAAATTCTGACTAAGTGTGGGACTATGGAAGGATTGACGGTCCGTCGATCAATCAACGGACCATCCTGGCAAATCGTCGATCATATCAGAGAGATGTCCCATTACCTGGTGTTGAAGAAAAGCTAAGTGTGGAACGACGAGAAGCATTGACGGACTGTAAGTGAATCGACGGACCGTGTTCTTGGTCCGTCGATTGGATCAGAGAAGATGCAGAACTGAAGACTGAAGAAAAAGCTAAGTCAGGACCGACGAAGGCAGTCAACAGTCTGTCGTTCCATCGACGGACCTTCTGTGGAATCGTCGATTGAAGCCGCGTTTTTTGGACAAACTTTCCTTATTTGTTTTCCATTTATTTTAGGACAATGTCTTTATAAATAGGGTTTAAAACCTCATTTTTGGGGGTTGGATTCTTTATTATTTTTCATACTTTTGTTCTTGGAGATTTGACTTTGCAACTTGGGCAATTAATTCAAGTTTTCGGAATCGATTTTCAAGTGAAAATTGTTGTTTCAAGTGTAATTTCTGGATTTTCTTCAAACTTGTCAAAGTAAGTTCATGAATTATTGTTTAGCAACTATGAATTATGTTCTTCTAGTCATGGGTAACTAAATCCACAACTAGGGTTGTGGGAACCATGGGTGATTAACAAAGTAAAACTAGCTAAATAACAATTATCGAATAGGTTCTTGCATGAATTGATAATTCTTTCTCTTAGAAGTCTTTTTAACGAGTTCACGCGTTAGAACTCTCCCTATTTCTACTTGTCAGAACAAGGGGGTAGTTAATGGGAAAAGAATTATCAACATAGATTTAGTGGGACACTATCTAATAGGGTAGTTTCGATAGGTGCGAAGTAATAACCAAGTTATACATCGAATATGATGCTTAATATCAAGTAAAGGTAAGGGTTAGTAACTTAGACACACGAAGCCGGACCAAGGTACGTGGGGAAGTTCTCTAAATGTCGGACCAAGGATTTAGAGATAACTAACTTATCACTTTGCATGCAAGACACTAGAAAAGAATTGTTATAGCTAGGATTACCGCGTTATGAACCTATGGGGAACACATACACCCTAGTTTCTCTCAGAACTTGATAAACACAAAAGTTTCACTCTTGCTACTTGTTTGACATAGAAATAATTAAATACTTTTGTTTCACAACCCCCCCTCCTTTAATTAACTATTTTCGGAAAGGACATGACTAAATAGACGTAATTGTATATTGAAGTTAAGTCTAAACCATTTTCCTCGTGGGATTGACCTCAACCTACTTGTTGGGTTATTTACGACCGCTTAAACTTGTGTAAGGAAGTGTAGTTTGAGCGTATCAGCAAGTTAAGCATATCGTAAGATCAAACAAATTCTAGCAAAATCTGTGAATGCTAATAGAACGTATTATTCAAGGAGGCTTGATGATGCTCTATGGGCCTACCACACTGCATAGAAGACTCCCATAGGTATGTCTACATACCAAATTGTATATGGAAAGGCCCGTCACTTGCCGGTCGAGCTAGAGCACAAGGCAATGTGGGCAATGAAAATAATGAAGTTTGATTGGACTGAAGCACCAGAACAAAGAATAAATGGTTGAATGAGCTTGATGAGGTTCGCCTAAAGGCCAATAAAGGTTCATTCATCTACAAAGAGAAGATCAAAAGTATCACAACCAACGGATTGAAAAGCGAGAATTTGCGGTTTGAAATTTGGTGCTTCTATTCAACTCTAGGCTACACTTGTTTCCAGGCAAACTCAAGTCCAAATAGACAGGTTCATTCTTCATCACTTAAGTGTTCCCACATGGAGCGGTTGAGTTGGAAAATAAGGAAAGACCAAAGTTCACCGTCAACAGGCAAAGGATCAAGATCTATATGGGGCATGCGGAGAATGTTCATTATGTCGTTGAGGCCTATACTCTAGATGAAGTCTGAGTAATCAAGGGGCATACGTCGTGCCACGACGTTAAATCAAGAGCTTCTTGGGAGGCAACCCAAGGTGTATCCTTTAGCCAACGATAGGTTTTATTTTTCCTAGTAGCAATAGTCATAGTTTTTTTTCGTTCTTTTATTATTATTTCATTTGTTTCCAGTGTGCTAGTGTTGGCTAGAGATTAGTATAGGGTCCGTGTCTCAAAAGTGTCCAGAAATATACAAAAAGAATGGCCTAACGGGTGTTACATGTTCAGGAAGAAAAAGCATAAATCTACAAAAATGGTTTGGTGCAGAGGTCTACGAACCCCATGAACGGACCATCGTTCCATCGGCGGACCATCGATGGTGTCCATAGATCCCACGTATATTTTTTTTTCTAAGTTTTTAAGTGATCAACGTTCTCAATCGACAGACCGTCGATTGACCTATGGACCGTCGACAGGGTTTCGCATGTCCACATCTTACCCGACCCGGCCAGTAATATTTATAGACATAACCATTCAAATTTATTCCATTTTAATTCAAATTCCCTCCTTAACAAATTCAACCTATCCTTTCTCCCATATTTCACTCCCAACATAAATTCTCTATCTCTCCAATTTGTCCAATCACTTTTACAATTTTCTAAACACTCTCTCCCCTAAATGCTCTGTTTCTTTATTCTTCTTCAGCCGGTGATTGAGTTCGGGCGCGTAGGCTACTTCTTGAAAGTTCACGAGTACGCACAACCACACAAGTGCTAAGAAATTTGTTTTGATTTCTCTTAAAACATTAAATTCTCGTTCATATTTAAAAATAGGAATTAGGAAGTGGGTCTTGACCTTGGGACTACTTTGGGTGAAATTGCATGATGAAAATACAGTAGTTACGTCCCTCTGAATGATAGAATGTTGTTGTGTATCCTATTAGTTTTTCTAAAACTGTGGTGTGTCTAGGTATGTCTGAAATTTTCGACGTAAGGTTCGGTATATTGACCAAATTGGGCTTCTAACGGTATGAAATCAAACTCTAGGAATGTTGAACTCGTATTTGGTATGTTAAAAATTCATGTCTAAACTTGTTTGTGTAAAAACAAATCATTAAAGGAACTAAAAAAATTAGAACTTGTACAGGCCTGAATTCTGTCTCAGGCCAACAGTGCGAGACCCCATCTACAAACCGTCGATGGGGTCTGTCGATTGAGTCAGCCAGAAAGTACCTAAGTCTAAAACGACGGAAGTGGACTACGATCCATCGTTTGATTAACGAACCATTTTGCATGTCCGTCGTTTTAATAAGAGTACATGATTTCCTCATTTGCTAAAACAAATTTAAGTGTCAACTAAAGGGAGTGGACTACGGTTCGTAGATCGATTGACGAGACGTTCTTCATGTCCGTCGTTCCTTTCAAAAACCATGTTTGGAACCAATAATACAAATAATTTTAAGTGCCAGACTACCAACGTGATCGGCGGACTGTCGATAGTATCCGTCGTCCTAACTCTCCAGAAATGACCTGCATTTCTGAGTCTCAAGTTTTGCTCGTTCTGTTGCTTTTCGAATGTGTTGTGAGTCTTCTATTATACTAACTACTACTCCGCAGGTACATATGGCTCTGAAGAAGGTAAGCTTCTACTAAAAGAGGGGTAAATCCAAGTTATTTACCCCAACCTATCGGTTGATCGACGAGGACACCGACACGGAGTAGAATCTAGGCTATGTTTCTCCCGGTTCCTAAACACCGACAGAAGCAGCACGGGTCACTAGGGGAACCCACCGAAAGGTGTGTCTCGGCATAGTCAATACCTCCCAGTTTGATGAGGCGATCACACTGACCGTTTCACTAACCAGAGCTGCATCTAGTTCTGAAGAAAGCTTAGCATTCGGCTTTGATTCTGCCGCCTCTTCAAGGTCGAACCAATCTTGTAGGTCTAAAGCAGCCACTGCTTCCAGTTTCATCTCTCATGGAGCCGCTAGGTCTGAGGGCCAATACCACCAAGCCTTGTATGATGAGGCTACAAGTTCATAGTCTGAACCCGCACCCCAAGCAGATGACCCCACACCTATTGCCAATGAACCTAACCGGTGGTGCATTGAGGGACAATACCAGGTGTATAGTGATGCAAAGATGTTGAACGACAAGAGGGTGATGACTCGGATGGTTACAATGGAGCGTAGAGTCCTTACAGGGAGTTTGCCCACGGTACCCAAGGTGCATAAGCTGTTCAATCTGCATAAATTTGACTTGATGACTCGGGATTTGGGCACTATAGTGAGCAGATCGTCTGGGAGTTCTATGCCTACTATGTGGCCACTCTCTAAGGTTCCATAGACAGGTAGGCAAAACCTACCAAACAGGACCCTCTCACCTCTACACTAGTCTGGGGAAATCGTGTTGACATATCCAAGTCTACCATATGCCGTTTCCTATACGGCCCTACCACCGGGTCAGATTGGACACAAAATACGTCAAACTTCGACTACAGGTGGGAGATGGTAAAGAGTGTTGAGTTTCAGAGAAGTGTAGAGAAATGTGAGGCGACGAAGAAATGGTCAGCTCAGTATCTAGCGACCGATGGTGAGAGGGCAGACTGGGTGATAGATCCCTGAGGGCTTATCAAGAAGGCTATCCTGAATTTTGTGGCCATGTTTTTCTGGATGTTGGTCCATCACCGATTATCGCCTACAAATGCTGATAATGTACTAACATGGGATAGGGAGGTGATGGTAGCAATACTGGTAGCTGGGCTTGATATAGATTTTGCGGGACTGATTTTAGCGGTAATACACGAGAGGGTCTTCAATACCTCTACCACTTACCCTTTTGCATTTCTTATCTTTCAGTTATGCAAGAACGCTGGAGTGCCGATTGGGCACTATGATACACTCTGTAGCCCAGTCGAAACTATGGATATAGGCCTCATAAAGATTGAGGCTAATGTAGAAGCACCATGTAGAGGGCCCAAGATTGAGGTTCCACCACTAAGCGAGAACCTGGCGGACAGTGTGGAGCTAGACCAAGGGGTTGACGTTGCCATACCAGATATTGATCCCACTTTGTCCTCCTCCTAACATGCCGATAATCGGTCCCCTAGCTTGTCTCGATGCGCGCCCCTATATGTAGCATGGGTCCCTATAGCTCGGGTCCAGAATTTGGAGGCACAGATGGCCACTCTTATCCACCACATTCAAACTTAGATGCAGAAATCCATTGTAGAGAAGCAGGTGGCCAAAGAGGTCGAAAAACAAATTCAGTTGGTCCACAAACGCCTCGATTCCTTTGAGGAACGAGTTCTAGCACTACCAACCATACGGCTGAGTTCACTACCATTCAGGCTGAGCTTACTAGAATGAGACCTTATGTGGATTCTATATTCAATATGAGGGCGACTGAGCCAGAGAGTGCTCCCACTAAGCTAGTAGAGGACGCAGTGATAGTGGCCTTGTTCAAGGCCCATGTTGAGCCACAGTCTGAGCAGCGTGTGCGTACAAAGAGGCATCGCTCCAGCCATACCAATAAGGCCGGTGATTAGGCCCGTGCGAGAAAGAAAGAGAAGTCCGAGCTAAAGCGGGCTAGGAGGGCCTCTTTGGTTGATGAGGAGATACGCCAGAGGAGAGCACTAGAGATAGTTGTTGGAGTATCAAGTTTTGTACCGGTGATCGCTGATAGGGGCACAACTGATGTTGTGGAGGTTGATGTGGGAACTAATGAGGGTGAACCAATTGATGAGCTTGCGTGTTCGATAAAGCGGACCCACCCACGTGTTGGTAGTTCTTCGGTGCTATGCGCCACAGGTTTGCTTCATCTACCACCCTGTTTCTTCATTTTCATTGCGTTGGGACAATTGCAAAATCTTTTTGTTGGGGGTGGGTAAATAGAAAGTGAGTGGTAGAGTGAAGTCTAAGTAACCCAACCCACAATCCTCTCTTGGGGTTTTGTTGCATTTGTTCATTTTCCCCAACCGACTGCTTAATTTTCTGTTGAACCGACATGTCGTAGTTTGTACAAGTATAAAAGCATGAAACAAATGAAGCATGATGGCTGATAAAAAATGATACCCCATCTTGGATAGTGCTTTCATGTATAGGTAAAGATAAAGTTGAATATGATGGCTCTAAGAATGACATAAATAGGCACCCACTGCATGACCTTTAACTAAAACCTGAACCGGTACTTAACTAGAACTAGTCTTGCGAAGGGAATATCTTTAAGAAGATAGAAAGTGATCATAGGCCTTTGTTCGGAATAGACAATATCTAGCCTAAAAAAAGTGAACTAAATGAATAATTGTCCTTTTTTTTCCAAATATGTTGAGCCTATAATAGACCAGATTGTTTTTGATTAGCAACTCACCTTCCCAGGGTCTAATCTTTTGGCCCAGTCCCTCATTAGACATGTGCACCTCGACTTAGGACAAAAGTCTATGTTGAGGGTGGCTAAAGCTGAAAATGACCTCGTCTTGTCCTTGTCCCGAATTAGGGTATAGTGTACCTCAACCCACGGAAAAGCCATAAGTTGAGGGTGGCTATTATGAGTTCATACCGAAAAATGGGTATGAAAAGATTTGGATGTTTAAAAGAAAAGGTTAAGTGAGTGAAATGTGTGACTTTTTGAAATTATCAATTGATAAAAGAAAAAAAAGAGTTTTAAGAGAAATATAATTTCAAAAGAAGTGAAAGTCACATCTAAAAAGTGAATAAGGCAAAGAAGAGAAGAAAAGAGAAATAGGGTGTCAAAGGCAATGAATAGAGGTAGGAAGCTTAGCAGAGATGTCAAGGAGGGCAAAACGTCACTTAAAATTTACCCAAATGTACCACACTTGACATTGAGCCTATGTTACAAGTCAAGAAAGTCCTACCGTGATCCTAGAGTCTAGTGTGGTAAACATAAGCAGTTAAAATAAGGGCAAGCCTATGGTGAAGAGTATCAACTGTATTTGAACTTGTTCTTGAGTGTCAGTGTTGAACAAATATCCTTGTACCTAAATGCATAATCACTGCATGAAAAATTAGGATCTCTTTTGAAGTAAGGGAACTAGTTGTGGTATCGGAAAGTTTGTACCTTGTTGAGAGGCAAAACAGTAGGAGTGTCTGTTGCATGGTGAGTTTGTGTCAAGATGTGATCCGCATAAGTTAGCTTGTCAAGCCTTAGAGTGTAAGCCTGCACTACATCAAAGAAAGAGACGGAATTGATATCCATGTGATTTGTAGAGCTTAAAAGTGTATGATTTTGTACAAATGTTGTTCTGAGTCATAGTGCGTCGCTTTAGGACAAACAACAAATTTAAGTTGAGGTTGTTAATGTACCCTGGTTTCACGGTATTTTCAATGACTTTTACTTAAGAGTTGTGTATGTCTAGAGCCTTTTTGTAGTAGTTATAACAAGTGTTGTGTTTGTTTTGCAGGAAAGATGTCCTGGTTGAAAACGCAGAAGACGGCTGAAAAAAGTGCCGAACCTACGAAGGCCATCGACGGTCCGTCGTGTGATGAACGGAACGTAGGTGGTGCCCGTCGATGGGCAGTTTAACCTATGGGAGGAGATCAGGGAAATATGACCAAGTGTGGAACCACAAGATAAAATGACGGTACGTCAATTGATCGACAAACCATACTGGTGAACCATTGATTGGTTCAGAGAAGGTTCCAGTACCTGACTTTTAAAAATTCTAAGTATAGAGCTACGGAGAATCATCGACGGACCGTTGATGGATTGACGGATCATATTGTTGGTCCGTCATTTGATTAAGAGAAGATCCGGTGGAGCAAAATATTTCGATGTCCTGACTGATGGAGGCAGTAGACGAACCGTTGATTGATCAACAGTCTGTTAGTATGGTCGTCAATTGAAGCCCCGTACCTGGACAAAACTTTCCTATTTCAATTCCTTTTTATTTAGGACTATGTTTTCTATATACAAGGGATTAAAACCTTCTTTTTAGGGTTAGATATTATTACTATTGTTCTATTTTTGTGGTTGATATTATTGGTTGCAAAGTTTGGCAATTAATCCATTTCTGTATTTGGTTTGAAGGATTTTCCTTCAATTTCAAGTTGAATTTTTGGGTTTCTTCTTATTGTTAAGTAAATTCATGATTTCTTTATTCAATATTATAAATTTGTGATCTTGTTAGCATGGGTAACTAAATCCATAACTAGGGTTGTGGGAACCATGGGTAATTAACAGAGTAATCCTAGAAATTAAGCAATTTTCAAATAGTGTTTACGTATGTATTGATAATTCTTTCTCTTAAAAGTCTTTTAAACGAGTGCATGCGTTAGAACTCGTCTTGTTGCTACATTCCGGACCAAGGATGTAGGAGTAGGAAAAGAATTATCAACATAGATTTAGTGTGATACTATCTAATAGGCTAGTGTCGATTGGTGTGAAGTAATAACTAAGACATACATCGATAATGATGTCTAATATGAGGTAAAGGTAATGGGTAGTAGTTTGTACACACGTAGATGGACCAAGGTACGGGATGAAAATCTCTATATGCCAGACAAAGGATTTAGAAATACATAACTTACCACTTTGCATGTAAACCATTAGGAAAGGATTGCTCTTGCTAGGAATACGACATTCTGAACATGTGGGTAACACATATACCCTAGTTATTCTCACTACTTGATAAAAACTCAACATAACCTTTTGTTTACTTGTTAACTTATACTGTTTAAGGAACTTGTTTCACCAAAACCTCCCCTTTTATTTACCAGTTTTCGAAAAGACATTGACTAAACGTACATAATTGTGAATTAAAGCTAAGTCTAAACCATTTTCCTCATGTGATCGACCCCAACCTCCTAGTTAGGTTCTCTACTTGATTACGACCGCTTATACTTCTTTAGGGAGGTGTAATTTGAGTGTATCAGGCTGCCTAGATACTGACTTGGCAGTGTCAAGCTACACTCAAGGAATGACAGTCCGTACTCTAGGTGATGCCTCATCGTTGGGGGCGTAGCTCAACAATTAGACGTGTAAGCTTAAGCCCCCAAATTGCAGCCTTAGTCACCAACTACGTAAGGGAAGTACGATCCCGTCGTTCAGACGATGGTCTGTCAGTCCCAACGTAGATGTGACCTAAAGTTCTGGAGCATGGACGCTGTCATGCTAAGGGGTGAATGGGAAATTCACCCCACATCATGAATAGACCCTAGGCAGTTATTTTATGTATTTTTGCGTACATTATGTTGGTTAAAAATACCAAAACCCCTCATCCTGAATTGACCCTAGTCTCTTTGTGGGTTTACTTAGTATGTGTGAGGTTATGGGGCTTCACATGTACATTGCACTAGTAGGCTTATATTTGAATATGAGTAAGGTCTTGTGATGTCTATATGAAATAAAGACCAAGTATGCTATTGTTGACTATTGCCTCTTATGTTTTCATTGTTAGTATTAACTTACATGATGTCTTGGAATAAATCTTATATAAGATTCATGCATTGTGTTGGTTCTTATGTGAAGTAAGTGTCTTAGGATATGCTATGTTCCTATGAATGCCTATGTTTATGTAATGAAATTATGTGAATGTTCACCTTGGTGACCTTAAGGTGATGCTTGAGTGTGGATGGTGGAATGGGACACTATTCATATATTACACCAACTGTCACTAGAGGGTTACTTGGGGGTTAATGACTTACGGTAAAATAAGTGTAATGTAATGAAATTCTAAATGAACTTTAAATGAATAATGTGGCTTTATGTGATGTTATGAATAGTTTCCTTGCCTATGTGATGTGTATGAGCTATGTTGTTCTTATTGTATCAAGGTTTTACGAAGTTTTACTGAAAGACGTGATGCATGGTTCTAAAACCAAATGTCCTATTTAAATCCATGTTTTTTCATTGTTGTCATACTTAGTGTATTCTTTTACTAACACCATTCTTCTTCACCTTTTTACACACTATAGGTTATGGATGCTTAAAGGATTTCTCTAAGGTTAAGGGCTTGATATGTGTTTCCCAAGCTCAAGGAAAGGGATCGTTAAGTTCAAGGATTTCCTATGTTATGTTTTATTCAAAGTTATGTAATAGCTTAGTTAATATTTTATGTTGTAAGGGTCGTGTCCCTAATATACTCTACTAATGTTGAGTCTAAGATGGAAAAGAGACTTAGAGTCTAACTATGTATTATGATATTTTATATACATAATGGAAGTGATGTTCTAGCATATTATGTGCTATGAAAGTTATAAATTTCTACTAAATTTCCTAAGAGAATACGATGAATGATAATGTTTGTGTAAGGCCTTCGAGAGGTCAAGTACTTCATGTTACTTCTCGGGGGTGCCCCTCTCGTCTATGACCTATGAGCTAAGCATATGAGGGGTTAATTCTCCTAAAACTTACTTTTATAAAGTAATGTTAATAAAGATTTTCAATAAAGGGAACTTATCTTAGCACCGAGTGAACTTGAAGATGAGGGGAGCCCCTTCCCAATATGGCAAGGCATGTTCACCATAGTCCTCACGAGGTGGATAACTACAATACCTCAATAGGTATAAAGACGGTTTTCATATATGCCTCCAAGGTCCATAAACTATGTTGCCCCCATAGTATCTACCAAGTGATATCACTTAACATGCTAGCATGATGTTAATGTTCTACCTTGGCAAAGTAGAGCACCTCCTTTTTGTATGAGGTTCTACAACAGCAGATTCAATGTTTAGTACCCATGGTCTTATTGTCGGTTAAGGCTATAGTTTCCCTAATGTAAAATGGACAATCGAAGTAATGTAAGGAACCCTAACTAGGATAACCTAAGGGAAGTTGCTTAGGATAGGTCAGAGTAATGAAACTACTTGTTCATTTCACAAGTAGATCTTGGAAGGAGTTATAGGAAGGTGTTTTATTTGTATATGTATGGGTTTATGTTCCTTATGCATGAAATTGTAGTATTGTCTACTTGTTATGATAATATGCATGGTATGAGTACTATTAAGTCTATATGATGAGGACTTACCTTATATGCATATTGTTGGTCCTTTTCACTATATGATTAAGATCTTACTTGGTATGTATGAAGTTGTCTATACTTTCCATATTGATGTATGAAGTAAATGTTAAGGCGTGTAGTCTCTTTGTAGGTAACTTAGTATGTGTGAGGTAATGGGGTTTCACATGTACATTCCTCCAGTAGGCTTAGATTGCAATTATGAGTAAGGTCTTGTGATGTCTATATGAAATGAAGTCCAAATATGCTATTGTTGACTATTGACTCTTATGTTGTCATTGATAGTATTGACTTACATGATGTCTTGAAATAAGTCTTATATGAGGTTCATGCATTGTGTTGGTTCATATGTGAAGTGGGTGTCTTAGTATATGCTATGTTCCTATGAATGTCTATGTTTAAGTAAATGAAGGTTATGTGAATGTTCACCTTGGTGACCTTAAGGTGATGCTCATATGTGGATGGTGGATGGTGGAATGGGACACTATTCATGCATTGCACAAAGTGTTACTAGAGGGTTACTTGGGGGTTAATGACTTAAGGTAAACGAAGTGTAATTTCATGAAATTCTAAATGAACTTGAAATGAATAATGTGGCTTTATGTGATGTTATGAATACTGTCCTTGCCTGTGTGATGTATATGATCTATGTTGTTTATATTGTATCAAGGTTTTAAGATTTTTTACTAAAAGTTGCATGGTTTTCTAACCAAATGTCCTCTTTAAATGCATGTTTTTGCATTTGTTGCCATACTTAGTGCATTCTTGTACTAACACCATTATTCTTCACCTTTTTACACAAAGTGTAGGTTATGGATTCTTAAAGGATGTCTCTATGTTGAAGGGCTTGATATGTGTTTTCCAAGCTCAAGGAAAGGAATCCTTAAGTTCAATTATTTTCTATGTTATGTTTTATTCAAAGTTATTTAATAGCTTAGTTAATATTTTATGTTGTAAGGTCTGTGTCCCTAATCTACTCTATTGATGTTGAGTCTAAGATGGCAAAGAGACTTAGAGTTTAACTATGTATTATGATATTTTATATACATAATGGATGTGTTGTTCTAGATTATAATGTGCTATAAAAGCTTTAAATTTTCCGCTAAATTTACTATGATAATGCGATGAATGATAACTATGGGCTTGCATAAGACCTCCAAGAGGTCAAGTACGCCATGTTACTTCTAAGGGTGCTCTCCGGTCGTGACAGGATTTCACCGCAAGTTCATGGCAAGATCATCACTAAGGTATGATTTCTTTCACTCTCGGGATTTATTTCCCCAAGAGGACCTTTCAAAGATGATTTTAGATTTCCCCAAAACTAGGGTTTCAATCTAGACATGGGTTCGCTTTTCAAAAAGAAATTTTTATTCAATTATGATGAATTATAGTCTTGTCTACTTGTTTAACTAAGCATTGATGGTCAATTGTTGGTAATCACTCAAGATTGTCCCTTTGAACCCTTGTTCTTCCCTACACTTATTATGCCTTTATGTTCTATGGTAATTGTGGAAGATGACAACTATATGAACATGTAGATTAGAAATTGCTATGTATTACTTCTTGAATTTACCTTGTTTATGCATTGGCTATGTATTCTTTGGTAATTTTAGTATGAAGGCAATGAAAGGGAAATAAGGTATGAAGGTTGATTCTTGATGAATTCAATTATGATGTACGATTTACTTAGATCGTAATGCCTCTATGTCTAATGTGTGGTTGTGATGTTGATAGCAAGTATTCCTCATCCTTAACCCTTTACTATTGAATTGGCTATGAAGTATGCAAGTATGATAAGATATGCTTATTATATGATTGAAAGTAACTTCTCATGATTATGATAAAATGTTGAGTGAAAGGTTTACTCACTTGTATGTGGTTTTCTAAAATGAAAGGGTAGTTCTCACTTATGAATACCTATGAGCTATTATGATGAAACGTTCACATAGGGGTCTAGAAGAGACTAATGTGATCTTTTATGAAAAGTATGATTACTACCAAATGGAATAAATTCTTAGCACCGACATGGTTTTCTTCACGTTTAGTAAGTCCAGATTCCCAAGATATGTGTTGTCTCATCAGATGAAAACCTCCACCTCTAGAAAGTCAAGGTTTCTATTAGCAATCTCCTTGACCCTCAACTATGTGCCCACGTAGGACTATAGCTTAGTGGAACCACCTAGATAGCTATGTACGAATGGTTACACCTTAGGAAAGTGTTAACCTTCTCTTTTCGGTGTGGGAGGAGAATACTGAATTCCATATAGCTCACATGGTCTCATGTCAGTTATTGCACTTCTTTCCCTAATGTAATAAGGTAAATGAATAATTCAAGTATGTGAACTATTATTAGGGCTTGTCTTAAAGGTTACTAGGTAGGGTGAGGGAGGGTATGTTACTTCTCTTACTCATTGAACATGTGGGATCCTAAGGGATGATCTTAGTAGTGTTCTTGTATGATTAATTTTATTACATTTTATGTATGACAAGATATATATGATCTTATGAATCAAGCCTGTTATGACAAAGTATGAGGTTCTTTTGTATGCATGTAGTAGGTCGCTTGTTGTGATGCTTAGCCTAGGATAGGGTTATGGGGTTCTATTCTTGGCATTGTACAAGTGTTGCTTTGGGTTGCCAATGTGTGTGGTTAATATCATGATTTAGTTGGTTTGTTATGGTTCCTATATGTGCATGTTGGGTAAATGGTTAAAATGCATGGTTTTGACTAAATTTTGCCTTTTCTCATGCAATGATGATTTTATACATAGGAGTCATACTTAGTATATGTTGTTTGTACTAACCCATATTTCTTCCCTCTTTCCCAAATATTGTAGGTTCTGGCAATTGAAGAGCTTCTAGGCCGCTTTACAAGGATACTTGGACTTCTACCTCCAAATAGTTGGTGAGTCATCCAAGTTCGAGGATTGTGCCTTTTGATCTACCCTAGTAGTATTGCTATTGTCTATAGACATTCGTTTCTTCCTTATTCTTGAAGACATTCATTGTAAGACCCATGTGGAAATATATACTTGTGTAAGGGCTATGCCCGAATGTTGTACATTGTCTTAGATGGTTTAATGTGAGACAAAAAATTAGACTAATTCGTATGCATTGATTACATCGACTAAACGAGAAGCCTATGTAAGCTTCATATGCAAGGAATCTGAGTAAACTCCCTACACAATATGTGTGAGGTCTATGTATTCCTTAATATGTAAAAAGTTTCAAATTTCTCCGCATTTGGACTGATGAAATGTAATGATCAATTCTAAGGGCTTGTCTAAGTCCTCTTCGAGGACGAAGACGCCAGTTACGTCAAGGGGTTTCTCCCCGGTCGTGGCATCACCTCATACATATTCATAAAAAGTGTAGTCAACATCATGCATAGCAATTTAGACCAACATCATGTATATCAAGTGAAACCAACATCATGTAAAACCAACATTATACATTTCATAATAAAATATGTATATAAAGAACCCACCCTAGAACTCCCCTCAAGTTCCACTTGTGCAATGTCCAGGTAAAGTCCCATACCCTTACCTACTCTAGGTAACACCTCTTTAGTACTCTTAGTTAGTGTTCATCTTTTTACTTTAATTCATACATTTTAATTTCAAGAAACATCGCCATAAACGACATTAGACCATGTGAACTAAACATGTAATCCAGTGTCATCCCCTCAAACAAAAAGTAGGGCATCCTACTTGCCAAGGTAGGATATATACATCATAATAGCATCTAGGTTGATTCACTAGCTAGGTTTTCCTATGGGGGCACATAGTTAAGGAACTAGGAGGGTTTTACTATAAACCCTTTTTATGTTAATTAGCATTGTAGTTTCCACCTCATGAGAGAACATAGTGTGAACCTTCCTCCCTTTGTGAGGGAACACCTCTTATTGTCAAGTTCACTCGGTGCTAAGCTAATTCCCTTTTTAAAGAGCCTTTAAGTCTTTCTTAAACATTAGTTCATAAGATAGGCCCTAGGGAATTAACCCCTTATATAACATGTACATATCTCATATATGATGAGAATGACCTTTCATTAAAACCAACATCATGTGAGATCATTACTTCATAACATAGTCATAAGATGTAAATGAGAATTACCTTCAATTCCACATAGTAACACACCTATCATCATCTCACAATTCATCACATTCATAGCATGGTCATACATTCATAACTTAATCGGTCATAACATCATCATTCAAACTTCAATTAACCAACATTACCAAAGATAAGACAACAATAACATAATAACATGTTCATGACCTTGAAGGTCTCAACAATGGCCTCCATCAAATCCATTCAAGACTTAATCTCAAATCAATGGTATATACCCATCCAATCCAACTTGTTATCATTATCATACAATAATCAATTATACAAGAACCACTTAATTACAACACCTCTAGCAATCAATTTACATAATTCCAGAGTTAGGGTTAAGGGAAAAGGGAAAAACATGAAGACTTAAAGAATTAGATCAAAACCCAACAATTAAGCATAATTCTGCACTTGAACAATCCTAAGTAATCACAATTAATCATAATTTATCCATAAAGTCCAGTTTTAAAAGAAAAATAATGTGTAGAGTAAACCCTTGAATTTGGGTGATTTAGAAATCATCTTTGAATGGACCTCTTGGTGAAAGGAATCCCAAGAGTGAAAGAATCAATACCTTATGAAGACTTCAGCGACGAATTTGAGTAGAAAACTTGGAGAATTTGTCTTCTTCAAGATCCAATGCTCTTCAATGGAGGTTGTGTAACACCCATAAAATACTTGACCAAGATTCGCATGTCGATACACCGTTGCTTAATTCAATAGTATGTTTTATTCGTATTTGGGGACTTGAAATTTTGCGATACATACAACCTTGCTTAACATAAGTGTTATCATAATGTAAGGCATTGTATGGGGGTATTTGCGAATTTTTCTAATTAGATTTCATATAAATTGGAAGTTATGGTATCAGGTATATACATATAGGTATATATATATGCTTTTTGGGAAGCCTAGTTTTATTTGGGCAGCACCTATGAACGACATGAGTACATATGATGAGGATCACTTTTGTATCTATATATTTTAGACCTCCTTTGATTGAATTTGTTTTCCCTCAAGTCTGAGAACATTATAACATTAGCTAAGCAGTTGTTTTTCACAATCAAGAGAAAAACTAGGTCCTTTTGGCTAGAATTCGACACACACTTCCTCTTGGTAAGTGATAAAAAATCTATTTTTATGTTTGGTAGTGTTTGGTATTTTAATCATATATCGTTCAATAGATCTTAGTTTATTGAGAGTAAATATGATTTAGAAAGATAATTTGTATATATACAACTCTTATGTTTATGTAATAATCTAACTTTGCAGTTATGAATACAAAATATGGGACGCAACATATCACAAGTTCTGTCCAGATTCTAGAATTAGAAATATTTTCTGTTCAACTCTTAGTGTTTTGATTATATATTTTTTATACAAAACGTATTTTGTGGTGATTCCCGATTATTTTCAAGATTTAGATATGTACCCACATCTTTTATAATGGATATAAAGTCTAGTTTTTTCGTTTCCTATTTCAAATCTAAGTTGCGACATGAAGTGCTTTTGTTGGACATAATTACTATTTTGTGAGCTTAGTCATATTTCTACAGGCTAGGCTTACTTGTGATGATAATCCTGTTATACATCAACATTATTGAGCTTCTAGGAATTAAACAAGTTATTTAATTGTATTTTAAGGTTGAATATACTCGTGAACAAGTTGAGGACCTTCATATGTTGGTTGGTCTATGGTTTGAACTCTTGAAGTGGTGTTGGACTGTATCTTTTCTAAAGAACTGAGGTTTGTGTATAAACTTGTACTTGTACTATTTTTACTTGTTGGTATATCTGAAAGACTATCTTGGTACTTTTGTTACCTCTTAAAACTTTGCATTGTCGTGTTGTTGTCATATAAACTTTAAAGACTCTTGTGTTACTCGCCCACTTGTACGAATTGTTTGATAACTTGGCACTCTTGTTGGGACCTTATTGTTCTGATGTCTGTGACTTTGTCACTATTGTCATTCCTCTTGATTCAGATTATTTTCAATATTGACTCTTGATTTTTAGTTCGTCTTAAGTATGTGAGTTGTCCATTTTAAGTACAAACTAGAAAGCCAATTTTAATATGGTTCTTGGTTCTCTTGATATTGGGCATTGACCTTTTTTGATACAAGGCGTCGACCCTTCTTGATACCTTCTCGTTCTTGGTGTGACGTCATGCTGTATATATTGAGGAGTCTTGTTATTGAACCTCTTGGAAAATAGTCTATAAGTGTTATTGACATTTGGAACTTTAAATATCCAACTTGATACTCTTTGTATATTGTTTACTTGATTTACTGATTTTGTTTCAAATTTGTTTCCCTTGACTTGAGAATGATAACTTGGTGAATACGAGGGCTTGCGATCTATAGTTTTCACACCACTAAAATATATGTTTAGCGATAGTTGTTTCTATCGTAAGAAATGTTTGAGAGGACGCTTGAAGTTGGCCATTGAAGATGGAGATTTTGAAAGTCTTAAGGAAGATCACACTTGCGTATAGGCATATATATTTTGTCTAAACCTTGGGACTCGTAGATGATCTATGTGTTGTATATTTATATAAAATTATGAGGGATGATTTTATCATGTCAGCATGGGTTGTAATATAAGTATTGCTACACGTTTTTATCTTTTTGGGGTGTGTCAACCCAAGTCTTGTAATATACTAATTTACTATATGTGTTGAAAGTTTGTGTGAAGCATCAATCGGCTGATTTTGCTACATGGAAGTTGGTAATATTATTTTTATTTCGTCCATAAGTGTGAGGATAATATATGCATGAAAAGTTCGTCAGTTAATTACTTAACAATTTTTGGAGGGTTTTTCTTCATAAGTTCAAATTTCATGCCATATGAATTTTGACCTCAAATAACGTTTAAATGGGCAAGATGCACGTCTTTAACTGAATTATTCGTTAGGAACCTAATCCCTCAACTAGATAAAAATCAGTATGCCCTTCGTTATTTCTTTTAATTGTCGCAAGTATTATAAAAGGTTTATTGTCAAATTGTAGTATCTCTCAAAAAGGGGCACTACAAGTTTGGTATCTGAGCCTAGGTTTGTGGTTCTAGGACTTTTGCTGTGAATTACTTGTATAGTTGTTTGTTTTCGAAAAGTTTCTATTTGGAGTTCATGTTCACTTACATGATTTTCCATATTATTATTGCATGTAAAGTGAACATTCATCATGTACATGTCCCTAATGAAATGTGATATTCCCTTTTGAAGGAATTAATTTATGGCCTCTTTTTCGGACCGGCCTATGAAAGCTGCTCGTGAAGGTTCGGGTACCTCTATTTACCAACCTTATGCACTGGAAGGGGTTAGGCAACATATCTCGAATGAGTATTTACCCCACACTAGTGGGTGTGAAGTGGCAAATCATCAGCGTGTAAGAGCTGGTTTACATCATCACATGAGTTTCAGTACTCAAGCCATGAATCTTCCTTTTGAACAAATGGCTGAATTCTTCCACCACGTGGTTGAATTGATGAATGATCCCAACGATATTAAATTTGAAAAAATGAGGAAAATAGGTGGAGTGTAGTTTGAAGGCACTATTGATCCAACTGATGTTGAACAATGGCTAGATCACATTGACAGGGTGTTTGAGCAGTTGGAATGTTCAGATGTTGCAAATTTAAGTATGCTATTTCACTATTAGAAAAGGATGCCTATAATTGGTGGGTAAGTGTTCCAAATGCTAAGGTAAAACCTCCTGTTCTTACTTAGGATGATTTCCTTAAGGCATTTTGTATAAAGTATGTACCACTTGCTTATTGTGATGCAAAGAAAAAGGAGTTTTTGAATCTAAGGCAACGAGGCATGTCTATTGTTGAATATGAATACAAGTTTCTAAAATTCTCTGGTTATGCTGGAGGTATTATTATAGAGAAACAAGACAAGTGTGCAAAATTTGAAGATGGTTTAAATGATTCAATTAGGAAGAATGTGGTGATCCTGCAACATGAGAACTTTTGTAAGTTAGTATCTGCTGCTTTTATTTGGAAACGACTTGATAAAGAAGAAGCTAGTAGAAATGAAAACAGATGCTAAAAGAGTAGACCAGATTTTGGAGGTCCATAAAAAAGGGGAAGGTTTGATAATTCTAAGGCTATTAGTGATAACAAGCCAACTCAAAAAAAGTAAAATAGATCAGATTTTTCTACAGTTAGCACTCAAAATTATGGAAAAGGCAAGCCTCGCACTCCTACTTGTCCACAATGTGGAAAGAATCATTATGGTACTTCTAGGAAATCCTTTGGTGCATGTTTTATTTGT
Organism: Solanum sitiens; assembly: GCA_016801875.1. Taxonomy (NCBI): domain Eukaryota; kingdom Viridiplantae; phylum Streptophyta; class Magnoliopsida; order Solanales; family Solanaceae; genus Solanum; species Solanum sitiens. The sequence continues at coordinate 85,842 of JABWTJ010000673.1, forward strand.
GGGAGCTTTGATCATAAAGTTAAGGACTATCCTAATCCTAAAAATGCTCCTTCCTTCAAAACTGAAGGATCAGTTCATTAGCCGTCTGTTAATCCTTCTCAAACTAATAAAGGTGCAAGTCCTAAAACCACCCAAGTAGCAGGTGCAAGTGGAGCTAATCAAGCTAGTGGACAAAAGGATACTGCACACGCTTATGCTATGAGGCATAGGGATGATTAAGATGGACAGAATGTGGTTGTCGGTATATTACACTTACTTGGTTAGTGTGTGTTTACATTGTGTGATCCTAGTTCTACGCATTCCTATATTTGTTCATTATTTGTTCTTCCTGAAAATTTGAAATCCGTGAGACTTAATTATGACGTGCTGGTTGAAAGTCCATTAGGTTATCAGGTTGTGTGTAATCAAATTTATCGTGATTCAAAATCTAGTTTTCCCTACTATTTTGATTGAAATACCCTTCAAGGATTTTGATGTAATTATCTGGATGGATTGTCTTTATAAATATCATGCAGTTGTAGATTGTATGTCAAAGCATCTGACTTTAAAACATCCTACATGTTCTCACATCCTCGTACAAAGTGAAAGATCATTGATGTGAAGGATTATTTCTTCGGCCTTGGCAAGAAAATTTATGCATCAAGGTTGTAGGGCATACCTTGCTCACATAGTTGATACACAGTTGAATAGTCCTTGTATCAAGGATATAGCTGTTGTATGTTATTTTGCAGAAGTCTTCCCATAAATCCTTCCTCGATTTCCCCTTGAAAGAGAGGTTGAATTTCCAGTCGATCTTATTCCTAGATCTACCCCTATTTACATCACTCCTTATATAATGTCTCTACCAAAATTAAGAAAAATTGAAATTTCAATTGCAAGAACTTCTTGGAAAAAGTTTATTCGACCTAGAGTTTCTCCTTGGGGAGCCTTCGTTTTATTTGAAAAGAAGAAAGATGGAACTCTTAAGCTTTCTATTGACTATAGACAATTGAACAGAATAAAAATACAGAATATATATCCACTACCAGGGATTGATGATTTGTTTGACCAAGTGAAGGGTGATAAAGTATTCACAAAGATCGATTTAAGGTATGGATATCACCAACTGTGTGTTAGAAAGAATGATATTCCTAAAACTGGTTTTACAACTCGGTATGGTCATTATGAATTTTTGGTAATGCCATTTGAATTGACAAATGCTCCTGCGGTATTCATAGATCTAATGAATCAAGTATTCAAGACTTATCTTGATCAGTTTGTAGTTGTTTTTATAGACGATATTTTAATATTTTCCAGAAGTAGTGAAGACCTTGATAAACATCTCCGGATTATTTTGCAGATTTTAAAGCAGAAAAACTTTATGCTTAACTTTCTATGTTTGAATTTTGGCTTGATGAAATGTCTTTTATGGGGCATGTTGTATCAAGTGAAGGCGTAAAGGTGGATCCTAGTAAGATACAAGAATTTGTTGAATGGAGACCTCCCAAAAGTCTGACTGAGGTAAGAAGTTTCTTGGCCTTAGCAGGATACTATAGAAGATTTGTGAAAGGATTCTCGATTACTACATCCCCTTTGACTAAACTCTTGCAGAAGGAAGTAAAGTTTATTTGGGATGAAAAATTTCAAGACAACTTTTAAACTCTCAAATCTTTGCTAACTCCAGCTCCTATACTTACTCTACCAATTGAAGGGAAAGAATATGTAGCGTATAGTGATGTTTCTCACAGTGGTCTAGGATATGTTTTGATGAAATAAGGCAAGGTAATATTTTTATGCCTCTCGGAAATTAAAACCGCATGAATTGAATTATCATACTCATGATATTGAACTTGCTGCTATAGTGTTTTCTTTAAAAATATAGAGACATTATTTGCATGGAGAGAAATGTCAAATATTCAGTGATCACAAGAGCTTAAAGTTCTTGGGTACTCAAAAGGAGCTAATCCTAAGACAACGTAGATGGATTGAACTCATCAAGGATTATGAATGCACGATTGATTATAATCCACATAAAGATAATGTGGTTGTCGATGCCTTAAGTCGAAAATCCTTCGAAAGCATTTCTTTAAGTCCTTTGACATTGGTGCTTGAGATAAGAGCTACCAATGTTTGTTTTCCACCTTATTCAAATGGTTCAGTTATTGCTAAATTGCAAGTAAAGCCAATATTACTTGAACAGGTGAAGGAAGAACAAAAGTTAGATGAGAAACTTGTAAAATTGACTAGAGAAGTCCAAAATGAGGAAATTTTGATTTTACATTAACAAAGGATGGTGTCTTACTTTATCAAAACAAGTTATGAATCATTAATGAGAGAAATAATGAAAGAAGCACATACTTCACCATATCCAATGCATCCTGGAGGTAAAAAGATGTATCAGATCATCAAAGAAAATTATTGGTGGAATGGTATGAAGAGTGACATTGTGGAGTTCATTTCAAAATGTTTGCTTTGTCAACAAGTAAAGGTCGAACTTCAAGTCCGAGTTGATTTACTATAGCCCATGTCGATGCCGGAACGGAAATGGGAGAGAATAACTATGGACTTTTTTTCTTGACTTCCTCGCACTTAAAGAAATCATGATGCAATATGGATGATTGTAGATAGGCTAATAAAGAGTGCTCACTTCTTAGCAATCTGAATAGAGTACTCACTTGATCGTTTAGCCAAGTTGTAGATTAATGAGATTGTAAGACTACATTGGATCCCTGTCTCTATTGTATCTGAGCAACGCCCAAGGTTTACATCTAGATTTTAGGGAAGCTTGAAGGAAGCTTTGGGTACTAAGTTTAAATTTAGCACTTCGTTCCATTGTCAGACAGACGGCTAGTCGGAAAGAGTGATACAAATTTTGGAGGATATGCGTCGAGCTTGCATTATGGAGTTTGAGGGTAGTTGGGACAAACACTTGGATTTGATATAATATACTTACAATAATAGCTACCAATAAATTATTGAAATGCCTCCATGTGAAGCCTTATACCGAAGAAAATGTCGGACCCCTCTTTATTGGAGTGAAAGTGGTGAAAGAAAGCTTATTGTTCCTAAAATGGTGCAACAAATAGAGGACAAGGTAAAACATTATCAAGGATCATTTAAAGATTTCTTCGGATAGACAAAATTCGTACCCTGGTCTAAAAATGTGTGACATTGAATATCAAGTTGGAGATAAAGTATTCTTAAAGGTTTATCCATGGAAAAAGATTATGAGATTTGGCCAAAGAGGAAAACTTAGTCCCTAATTTAGTAGACCTTATGAGATACTTGAAAGGGTTGGACCAGTTGCATATAAATTGGTTTACCACCTAAGTTAGACAAGATCCACAATGTCATCCATGTTTCTATGCTCATAAGATATTGTTCTAATCCATCTTATGTTCTTCCAGTTGAATCTATGGAGGTTAATCCTGACTTGACGTATAATGAAGAACCTATCCTAATTCAAGCTCGAGAAGTAAAACAACTTAGGAAGAAGAGAATCCCCTTAGTAAAGGTAATTTGGCGGAACCATTTTAGAAAAAGAAGCTACCTGGGAGAGAGAAGAAGTATCCACACTTGTTTCAGGACTAGTCTAAGGTAAATTTCGAGATGAAATTTCTTTAAGTGTGAGAGAGTTGTAACACACTAAAATACTAGACCAAGATTGGCACGTCGATACACCGTTGCTTAATTCCTATAGAATGTTCCATTCTTATTTAGGGACTTGAATTTTGTGATACTTACAACCTTGCTTAACATAAGTGTTATCGTAATATAAGGTATTGTATTGAGGTATCTGCGTAATTTTTTAATTAGAATTACATATAAATTGGAATTTATGGTATCAGGAATATACATATAGTTATATATATATATCCTTTTCGGCAGACAACTTTTATTTGGGCAGCACTATGAAGGACATGTGTACATGTGATGAGGATCACTTTTGTAACTATATATTTCACACCTCCTTTGATTGTGTTCGTTTTCCCTCAAATCTAAGAACATTATAAACTTAGATAAATAGTTCTTCAGAATCAAGAGATAAACTAGGTCCTTTTGTCTGGAAATCGACACACACACTTCCTCTTGCTAAGTGATAAAGAGTCTATTTCTATGCTGGATAGTGTTTGGTATTTTAATCATATCTCGTTCAATAGAACTTAGTTTAAAGTGAGTAAATATGATTTGGAAAGCTAATTCGTATATATACAACTCTTATGCGTATGGAAAACTTTAATTTTGCTGTTATGAATACGAAATATGGGACTCAACATATGACAAGTTTTCTCCAGATTCTGGAATTAGAAATCCTGTCAGTTCAACTGTTAGTGTTTTGATTATATGTTTCTGTACAGAACATATTTTGTGGTGATTCCTGATTATTTTAAAGATGAAGAGATGTACCTACATCTTTTATCAATGATATACAATCCACTTTTTCATTTCCTATTTCATAACTAAGTTGCGACATGAAGTGCTTTTGTTGGTCAGAATTATTGTTTTGGGAGCTTAGTCGTATTTCTACAGGATAGGCTTACTTGTGATTATAATCCTATTTTATATCAACATTATTGAGCTTTTAGGAATTAAAGAAGTTATTTAATTGTATTTTTAAGGTTTTATATAGTCGTTAACAAGTTAAGGACCTTTAGACGTTGGTTGGTCTACGGTTTTAACTCTTCAAGTGGTGTTGGATTGTTTCATGTCTAAAGAATTGAGGTTTGTGTGTAAACTTGTACTTGTAGCATTTTTACTTGCTGGTATATCTGAAAGATTATCTTGGTACCTTGGTTACATCTTGTAACTTTGCATTGTCGTGTTGTTGTCATTTAAAACGTTAATGACTCTTGTGTAACTCGCACACTTGTACGGATTGTTTAATCACTTGGCCCTCTTGTTGGGAGCTTGTCCTTCTTGTGGCTGTAACTTATTCACTATTGGTATGCCTCTTTATTCGGATCATTTTCCATCTTGTCTCTGGATTTTTAGTTCTTCTTAAATATGGGAGTTATCCATTTTAAGTACGAACTAGAAAGACAATTTTAATATGGTTCTTAGTTCTCTTGATATTAGGCTTTGACCCTTCTTTATATAGGGCATCGAACCTTCTTGATACATGCTCGTTCTTGTTGTGACGACATGATGTATATATTGGGTTGGTCTTGTTATTGAACATCTTGGAAAATGGTACTATCAACGTTATTGATATTCGGAGCTTTAAATATCCAACTTGATATTCATTGTATATTGTTTACTTGATTTACTTATTTTGTTTCAATTTTTGTTGCCCTTGACTTGAGAATGATAACTAGGTGAATCTGAGGACTCAGGATCTATATTTTTACACCACTAAGATATATGATTAGTGAAAGTTGGCCACTGAAGATGGAGATTTTTAAAGCCTTAAGGAAGATCACACTTATATAGGCGTAAATATTTTGTATAAACCTTGGAACTTATACATTATCTATGTGTTGTATATTTACATGAAATTTTGAGGGATGATTCGGTCATGTCACCATTGGTTGTAATATAAGTATGACTATACGTTGTTATCTTTTTGGGGTGTTTAAACCCAAGTCTTGTAATTTACTAATTTACTGTATGTTTGGAAAGTTTGTGTGAAGCATGAACCAGCTGATTTTGCTACACGGAAGTTGGTAATATTCTTTTTATTTCGTCCTTAAGTGTGAGGATAATATATGCATGAAAATCTCATCGTTTAATTGCTTAAATTTTCTGGGAGTGTTTTTCTTCATAAGTTAAAATTTTGTACCATATGAATTTTGACCTTAAATAAATGTTTAAATGGGCAAAATGCACATCCTTAACTAAATTATTCGTTATGAACCTAATCCCTCAACTTGATAAAAATCAGTATGACCTTCACTAATCTCTTTTAGTTGTCCAAATATCATATTAGGTTTGTTGTCAAGTTGTAGTGTCTCTCGAAAAGGGGCGCTACAGGTTGGGTAAAGAGTGAATTTAGAGAGAAGTGAGAGTAATTTGGATTTCAATTTGGGGATTTGTTTTGGGTGGGTAAAAGTAATGCAAAACTGACTTAAAATAAATATATACCCCTTGTCACGACCCTGATTCTGGAATCCATATCGCAACCGGCTTCGTTAACCTCTCAGAGGTCGCAGACAAGCCTCTTCTTGCATTCATCACATTCATCTACTTAAATTTGCGGAAAATTTAAAACTTTTTAAACGTATGAAGTATACACAGACTTCATATAATTATTAACTAGTTAATCATATACTAAGCTCAAAGTAAAGGAACAACCATCTAAAAATTGCTGAATCAATTCAAATCAAAGAATAACATATCATAGTAGTTTGCCAAAACGGCCTTATTATAAAGCTTCGAATAAATGTATGAAATAAACGCTAGGGACAACATCCACTAGATATGTCTAAATACTAATGCTAGACTAAAACTGTAGCATCCTCGAAATCAAGAGGACCTACCAAATGGTCTGGAGAATGCTGAGTCCAAACTGCTGCGATGAGTCTTCAATCTGCCCTCTGACCTGCACCTATAAAAATAGTAAATTGTATAGGGTTAGTAAACCACTTGTACTAAGTATGGATGTATGCACACATACACATAAGGCTACGCATGATCAAGGAAAGCTTTTCCTAAATAACATGTCATTTCTGGAAAGTGTAATCACTAGACTTTCCTAATTCGTTAGTTGTGAATTGTGGTATGAATATGATGTATTTTAATGCATTCAAAGCAGACAACTCATTTTCTATGTGATTACAAGACATTATAATCATCAACATAATTTTAGAACAACTCGAGCGAAGATTTGAATTTTTGATCCTCCCAAACCCGAGAGCTCCCTTTTTCATACTTAGTTTACTTTTCAGTCTTTTTCTTCTTGTTGTTGTGTAGTTCAATAATTCCTTTGGTCCTATGTTTTACTTACAAGTGCAATGATTCATTGTAGTCCCATACCCACAATGAATAAATTAAGTAATCCAAGGACTAAGGAATGATTTCACTATCCTTACAATGGGTCATTCATTACATTATATATTCATTAAGACTTCATAAGCCAGTCTCTATTGGCTATGCCACATAATTCATCATTTTCATGTTAGGGAGGTTATGAAGCTTTGATTTTCTATTATATTTCTACTCCCCTTTATTGGCATCATATAAGAAGTCATTATAAGCCAATCTTATTTGCCTTTGCCCATTATTTGCTGAAACTTCATCGGTATTGATATTGGCAATTGACACTCTTAAGCTCTTACTTTCATAGCTCACTTTGAACATACGTTCCATCATCTTTCTTTCTAGCTTTCTTAGACACATCTTTAGAAGTTAGATCATGTGAGCTAACATGAAATCCAGTATCTTCCCCACACCAAAAAGAGGTGATTCACTGATCAAAATAAATCTAGATCATGAGAGCTAACATGAAATCCAGTGTTTGTCCCACACCGAAAAGGGTTGATTCATGGCTAAGGCGAATCCATGCTAAGTGCTTACCCACACCTAAAAGAGTGGCTCACGGCTATAGTGAACCAAGAACATTCTTTTGACCATTTACTGACATAGATCATGTGATCTAAATATGAAATCCAGTGCCTTCCCCACACCAAAAAAGAGGTGAAATCACTGGCCAAGGTGAAACCGAAACATACCTAGCTCTCTTAGGTGGAAACCACATGCTAGTTCCTATGTTGGCTAGACATAGTTTGAAGACTAGGAGACATAAGGAGACTACTTATCCACCTCGGTGGTAGACTCGTCTCATGAGACTTACACGTGCAAGCACAAGCTCATAGCTAGTCTATCGGTGCTTTGCTCACTTTCATTATCTTCTTATCTTTTAGAGTTGACTCAAACATTATGGAAGTTTGCTTCTAGGTTGAGGTTTACTTACTCTATTGATGACTTTCATCCCTTTATTGACATTGATGAAATGTGAATTGTCATTACATAACATCTTTGGTGTTAATGAGACTGGTCTCACACGTTCTAACATCTTTATTCGTGAGTAGTTTTAACATAGTAGCTTAGCTGTAAGTGAGGCTTGTCTCACTTATTTTAACACCTCATTCTGGTCACTTTCTTATCTTAGACACATTTAGTTATGTTAATACTCACTTTACTTGCTTACTTTCGTTTAGTAGCTTTATATCATCGTTTATGGACGATGATCACTTTATTCAATGGGTTACATATGTTCATAGTTCATTCGTTTAGGGCATGTAGGGACTTGTACCAATGAATGGAATGTCCTTGGATAGGGATTCATTGAATTACTTTAGGAGTGCTTGAGTTATCATCTCAATCTTTTGTCTATATATGATTGGCATAGAATTAGTATTGGCCTAGAAAATTTGGAAAAGACTTCATAGCCATCTTTGTTGGCACAAACCAGAGTTACATTCATTCATGCTTACTTTGGGATACATTATTCATAAGCCAATCTTTTAATTATTTGAAGATAACATTATAGCCAATTTCATACAACTTATTTGACAATGTAGTGTTAACCATTTTATTGGCATAAGCCAAACATTCACTCAAATTATGATTTCATGGAGATCATTTTATCCAACCTTAGATCATACTTTAGCATAACGTGATAAGCCATTTAGGACATCATCATATTAACATTTTAATGAACATAACATCTTCATAAAGTCACGTTTAACAGTAACTACGCATAAGGCCGTAACACATCAACACTTAACATTTTCAGATACAATTTAACATAGCATCATTCTTTAATTCACGTAACGAATACTTAATCCAAAACTAGTACAACTTATAGGTTCATTCAATCATTTACAAATCAAGAACCCTACACATTTAGATCAGCCAGCACATCATACCAACAACATGATCGAGACTAATCTACACAACATTGAAATTGTAACAAGGATACTAGGGAAAGGGAAGTTCGACGAGAACCTTGGGAAACAACCCTAGTTTCGAGATTTCATGGATTCGATACGATAAAAAGTACTCTTGGATAAAGAATTCCAGGAGAGAAACACATAGCTTAAGTAGAACTTAATCTACGAAGACCACCTTGAAAGAAACCTTGAAGAGACGTTGGAATTGCCTAAGAACGTCGATAGAAACTTTCTGCCTTTTTGCGTATGTTTTAGCATTGTGTTCTCTGAGTGTTAGATCGTGAGTTTTTAGGTTTAGGAACTGATCTTGACTCATTCAACTTAGGATTATTTAGTAAATTAAATAAATTAATTAGTTAATTACTAAAACGTCCCTCCTAAGTTGACTAAATATAGAAGAATGTTGACTTGACCAAAAATCTGGAAATTGTGTTGACTATGGTTTCGGTCAACAAATTGGAATTTATATTAATTAATTAAATCCTCAATTTAATTAATTAAGGGACCTAGGGTAATTACTTTAATACCACTAAGTCTTTGGGACCATAACTAACCCTTTTGGACCATCCTAGGTTAGGTACTAGGTTAGTGTCAACCCGGTTTAGTCCTAGGTTGTCGGGTGCACTAGTGGGTCCATTTTGGTTAGTCCTAGGTTAAGTAGCTAGTTAGGACAGTTAGTTAGAGCCTAGAGTTTGTTAGGTAAGTTGTCCCCACATGGAGGGACCCGTCCGCACATGCTTTCCCTTAACCTCCCTAACCGAATTCGGTTAGGGTGGTTGCGTGGTCCCCCTTGGCCGATTCCCACATGTCTTGCACATGTGCTTGAACATGGGTTGGTTTTACTTTCCTAACTAACTATTATTGATGGCTCATATGAAATGTTTACTTATTGTCCCAAGGATCTCACTATGTCCTCGGGCACTGCTTAATCTACGGGATCATTTTAATTGATCATGTGCTATGGTATCTAGGCTTGACACTTGGATGCCTCATACCTCAGTGAATACTTGGAAATCTATGTTTTTAGCTTAGGGTATTCATTGCAGGTACAATTTTAGACAGTGCGTATTCATACTTAGAAAATTGGCTATCACCCTTAGCCAATATTTTTATATTATGCCCAATACTATTCAATATTTGGCATTGGGATTCCTATATTTTCCCAAATGCATTATTGAAACCTATTTTGGCTCTTTACTAGGCATATACATTTTTGAGAAATGTTACATTATCTCCTCCTTAGGAACATTCTTCCTCAAATAACACTTACACATCATTTTAAAATAAGAGGGAAACTTCAAAACACTTAAACATACTTAAAATGTTATTGTTTGTGAACATCTGATTTACACATATTCTGGATGATGCATTTTTACTCAAGCTTATCTGAAGCTTCATATTTGATATCGAGGAACTTACTTCTCAATCACACTTAAATTAATGCACATCACAACTAATGCAACACATAAAATTACATCTATGCTATACAAAAACAGCAACATAATGCACGCATGAATTAATTTTTAACTCATATAGTGCAAGTATTAAAACACACAATTAAGGGCTTATAACACCAAGATTGACTAATGCACTAAAACTTAGAGTTTCTTAAACATAATCAGATCTAAGAAGAGTATATATAACCTCAAGAACTGAACAAATGAGGGTAACGGGATCTAATATTGGCCTCGGACTCCCATGTTGCTCCCTCAACAAGGTGGTTCTGCCATAGTACCTTCACGGTGGCAACCTCCTTGTTCCTTAGCCGCTTGACTTGACGATCTAAAATCTCAACTGGAACCTCTTCGTAAGAAAGGTTCTCATCAACTCCTAACCCCTCAACAGGCAGGATGGAAGCTGGATCGCCTAGACACTTCTTCAGCATCGAAACGTGAAATACTGGATGGACCGAATCTAAGTCTTGTGGTAACTTCAGTTCGTAGGCAACATTTCCTACTCGCTGTAAGATCTCATAAGGACCTATATACCTCAGACTCAACTTCCCTTTCTTGCCATATCTCATCACCCCTTTCATGGGTGATATCTTCAAGTAGACTTGATGACCTACTTCGAATTCCACAGCCCTTTTTATGTTATCAACATAGGATTATTGACGACTATAAGCAGTAGCCAACCGATCCTTGATCATCCTCACCTTTTTTATAGCCTCAAGCACGATCTCAGGGCCAAGGATGTCAAATTCACCGACTTCAAACCACCCGATTGGAGACCTACATCTACTGCCATACAATGCTTCGAAAGGTGCTATTCCAATACTGGAATGGTAGGTATTACTATACGAAAACTCAATCAACGGCAAGTGATCATCCCAACTCCTCTTGAGGTCAATAACATATGCCCTCAACATGTCTTCAAGGGTCTGAATGGTGCGTTCTGCTTGACCATCCAATCTGTGGATGAAAGCAGTACTAAGCTTCACCTGTGTACCCAAACTATTTTGGAAAGATCTCCAAAAGTGAAAAGTGAATTGGGCTACCCTATCCTAAATAATAGACAAAGGAATCCCATGCCACCTCACGATATCATCAATGCACAGTTTGGCGTAGTCCTCGGCTCGGTAAGTGGACTTCACGGGAATGAAGTGTGCGAATTTGGTTATTCGGTCAACAATGACCCAAATGGAATCGTGCATTCTTCTGGTTCTCGGCAATCCAACCACGAAATCCATATTAATGGCCTCCCACTTCCACGTTGGAATCTCGACCGTTTGGGTAAGACCCCCGGCTTATGGTGTTCGGCCTTAACCTGTTGGAAATTTGGACACTCCTCCACAAACTTTGAGATATCACGCTTCATACCTTACCACTAATAGACCTCTTTAAGGTCATGATACATTTTGGTGGCACCTGGATAAATTGAATACCTAGCACCGTGAGCTTTCACCAAAATACTAGACCGCAAATCATCAATATTGGGCACACATAATCTGTTCTGGTATATGAGTACACCATCTCCTCCTAGGGAAAATGACTCATTCAACTTACTCAACACTGAGTCTTTCAACTCCATGAGTAATGGATCAAGGTGTTGCTTGGCTTTAACATCTACAACAAATGATGATTCGGAACTTGAGTGAACCGAAACACCCCCACTTGGTGTATCTGTCAGCCGTACACCCAATCTAGCCAATTGGTGAACCTATTTAACTAGTTGCTTCTTCTCATCATTAACATGAGACATGCTGTCCATGCTCAATCTACTCAACGCATTAACCACTACATTGGCCTTACCTGGGTGATAGTGGACACTCATATCATAGTCCTTGACTAGCTCTAGCCATCTCCTATGACGAAGGTTCAATTCCCTCTGCGTAAAAACATACTGAAGACTTTTATGGTCAGTATATACATCAACATGTAAACCATATAAATAGTGTATCCACACCTTCAACGCAAAGACAACCGTAGCTAACTCAACATCGTGAGTAGGGTAATTCTTCTCGACTTTCAACTGTCTAGATGCATAGGCTATAACCTTGCCATCTTGCATGAGAACACATCCCAAACCTACTCTGGAAGCATCAAAGTATACCACATACCCCTCACCACTTCTAGGCAACGTGAGCACTCGGGTTGAAGTGAGTCGGTCCTTGAGCTCTTGGAAGCTCTTCTCATACTTTTCAGACCACTCAAACTTCGCCTTCTTCTTCGTTAAGGATGTCAACGGAGTAGCAATAGTTGAAAACCCTTACACAAACCTGCGATAATAGTTAGCCAACCCCAAGAAACTCAGAATGTCTGTAGGAGTGAGGGGTCTCGGCCACTTCTTCACTGCTTCAACCTTTTTCGGATCAATTTCAACGCCTTGGTCGGTCACCACATGACCAAGGAAGGTCACTGATCTAAACTAGAATTCACATTTATTGAACTTTGCATACAGCTGATGTTCTCTTAGTACTTGCAATGTCTTTCTTAAGTGTACCTCATGTTCTTCTCTAGACTTAGAGTATATGAGGATGTCATCTATGAATACTATGACAAATGAGTCAAGGTATTCACGGAAGACTCTATTCATAAGGTTCATAAACGCGGCTGGTGCGTTAGTTAGACTAAATTACATGACTAAAAAATCATAATGCCCATATCTAATACAAAAATCAGTCTTAGGGACGTCTTCTCGCCTCACTCTAAGCTGATGATACCCTGACCCTATCTTTGAAAAGAAACTTGAACCTTGGAGTTGGTCAAATAGGTTATCGATTCTGGGAAGAGGGTACTTGTTCTTTATGGTGACTTTGTTGAGTTGCCGATAATCGATACACAGTCTAAGGGTTCCATCTTTTTTCTTTACGAACAACAGAGGATCACCCCATGGGGATATGCTCGACTGGATGAAGCCCTTATCAAGTTGATCTTTTAACTGCAACTTCAACTCTTTGAGTTCGGTTGGTGCCATCCTATACGGGGGAATAGAAATTGGATTGGTGTTGGGATCTAAGTCAACACCAAAATCAATCTCACGTTCAGGAGGGACTCCTGGTAAATCCTCCAGAAAGACATCTTAAAACTCATTCACTATTGACACAGAGTCTATGGAAGGGACTTCTTGCTCTAAGTCATTGACTCTAACTAAGTGGTTTAAATACCCCTTAGCTATCATCTTATTAACTTTTAAATGTGAAACGATTTGGCCTACTAGATTTGAACCACACCCTTCCCATTCCAGCTCTAACTCATTTGGAAACTGAAACCTCACTACCCTGTTTCGACAATCTATTGTAGCATAACATTTATGGAGCAAATCCATGGCCAAGATTATATCAAAATCAAGCATGGCTAACTCTACCAGGTCAGAGTGAGTGATTCTATCAAGGATGTTAATTGGGAAATTCTTATACACTTTTTCTACTCTAATGCCGTCCCCTATGGGTGTACTCACTTTAATCGGCTCATGCAAGATCTGAGGAAACACATCAAATCTACTAGCTATCAAAGGAGTTAACAATGATAAAGTGGATCCTAGATCTAACAATGCATACACAGGGAAAGAAAATACATGCAACGTACCCATGACTACATCAACTGTCTTCTCTTGCTCTAAACTACCTTTTAGTGCATAAAATTTGTTCCTCTTGGGAGGTTCGGCTGCAGCATTTGGATTTGGCTGAGGCTGAGCATCTGCCTTGGGCTAATTTCTCACTTGAGGACAGTCTCTAACCATGTGTCCATTCTTTACGCACCCGAAGTAGGCGTTAGTACCTACTAAACATTCACCTCCATGCGAACGCCCACACTTACCACAAGGCTTGCTGTTTCGCTAGGCGCCTCTATCATTGCCCTTTTTGGGGCCAGACCTGTTCACTTTTGCATTCAAATTTACCGAAGGAACAGAATTACCTGAATACCTCTTGAACTGAGGCCTGTTCTGGACTTCAAATGATCCCCTACCCGAGCTAGAACTAGTCTGGTCCGCGGCCTTAGGCCTCTTGCCTTCATGACTTCTCCTTTTTCGATGGCTCTCCTTCACTTTCTGAGCATGCACCATCAATCTGCCCAGATCCATGTTGTCATGCAACATGGCTTCCCGACAATCTTCCACAAGATCCTCCGACACGCCATTCACAAACCTGCTTATTTCGTCCCTGCTATTTGCCACCAGAGAAGAAGCATACTTTGAGAGCTTAACAAATTTCAAGGATTACTCCTTGACCGACATACCTCCCTGTCTCAGGTTGATGAACTCTTCAACCTTGGCTTATCGTTGCTCTTTGCCAAAGAATCTCTCTAGAAAGGCAGTCTTGAGAACGTCCCATGTGATGGGGATATCTCCTACTGCTCGGCCATCTGCCCATATTCGGTACCACACCTGTGCCACATCTTTGATCTAATATGCAGTCAACTCAGCCTTCGCCTCTTCATCAACTCCCATGGCACATAAAATCTTGTGGACCTCATCCACAAACTCCTGGGGATCCTCATTTGTCTTGGACCCGTAGTAGACTGGAGGATTCATTCTGGTGAAGTCCCTTAGTCTGCTAGCCATGGTGCTAGCATGAGGGTTCTCCCTGGGAGCACCCTCTCTTGTGGCTTGAGCCGTGATGGCCTGGGCTTGAGTGGTGATGGCATGTGCCATCTGCAGCAACGCTTCCCTTACTTGACCATCTGTCAGCCCTACTCGGGCAGCTAGGGCTTGAAAAGGAGCTTGGTTTCCTCCAACAGTTGCTTTCTCTACTTTTCCTGCGGCATTGCTCCTCGTATTCATTTACACATATATACAAGAAGGGAGTTATATCCTTAAAATGACATAAGATGTCACAACTCTACTTAGCACGATAAAGAGTAGAAGTAGGGAAGATTTCCTATCATCATATAGTCTCTAAGTCATGATTGTGGCGCGCTTCACAACCATAAGTTAGAAACTACATAACGTAGTTGTTTTGAGCATTAGTTCCTAGGTAATTTAACCTCATTCTCTAATACCAAGTTTGTGATGACTCGGATTCTTGAATCCGAATCGCAACTGGCGTCGTTGACCTCTCAGAGGTCGCAGACAAGCCTCTTCATGCATTCATCACATTCATCTACTTAAATTTGCGGAAAATTTAAAACTTTTTTAAACGTATGAAGTATACATAGACTTCATATAATTATTAAATAGTTACATCATATACTAAGCTCAAAGTAAAGGAACAACCATCTAAAAATTGCAGAATCAATTCAAATCAAAGAATAACATATCATAGTAGTTTGCCAAAACGGCCTTATTACAAAGCTTTGAATAAACGTTTGAAAGAAAAGCTAGGGAAAACATCCACTAGCTATGTCTAAATATTAATGCTAGACTAAAACTGTAGCATCCTCAAAATCAAGAGGACCTACCAAATGGTCTGGAGAACGCTGAGTCCAAACCGCTGCGATGAGTCTTCAATCTACCCACAGACCTGGACCTATAAAAATAGTAAATTGTATAGGGTTAGTACACCACTTGTACTAAGTATGGGTGTATGCACACATGCACATAAGAATTTGCATGATCAAGGAAAGATCTTCCTAAATAACATGCCATTTCTGGAAAGTGTAATCACTAGACTTTCCTAATTCGTTAGTTGTGAATTGTGGTATGAATATGATGTATTTTAATGCATTCAAAGCAGACAACTCATTTTCTATGTTATTATAAGACATTATAATCATCAACATAATTTTAGAACAACTCGAGCGAAGATTTGAATTTTTTATCCTCCCGAACCCGAGAGCTCCCTTTTTCATACTTAGTTTACTTTTCAGTCTTTTTCTTCTTCTTGTTGTGTAGTTTAATAATTCCTTTGGTTCGATGTTTTACTTACAAGTGCAATGATTCATCGTAGTACCATACCCACAATGAATAAATTAAGTAATCCAAGGACTAAGGAATAATTTCACTATCCTTACAATGGGTCATTCATTACATTATATATTCATTAACACTTCATAAGCCAGTCTCTATTGGCTATGCCACATATTTCATGATTTTCATGTTAAGGAGGTTATGAAGCTTTGATTTGCTATTATATTTCTACTCCCCTTTAATGGCATCATATAAGAAGTCATTTTAAGCCAATCTTACTTGGCTTTGCCCATTATTTGCTGAAACTTCATCGGTATTGATATTGGCAATTGACACTCTTAAGTTCTTACTTTCGTAGCTCACTTTGAACATACGTTCCATCATCTTTCTTGCTTTCTTAGAGACATCTTTAGAAGTAAGATAATGCGAGCTAACATGAAATCCAGTGTCTTCCCCACACCAAAAAGAGGTTATTCACCGATCAAAATGAATCTAGATCATGTGAGCTAAACATGAAATCCAGTGTCTTTCCCACACCAAAAAAGAGGTGAAATCACCGGCCAAGGTGAAACCGAAACATACCTAGCTCTCTTAGGTGGAAACCACATGCTAGTTCCTATGTTGGCTAGACATAGTTTGAAGACTAGGAGACATAAGGAGACTACTAATCCACCTCGGTGGTAGACTCGTCTCATGAGACTTACACGTGCAAGCACAAGCTCATAGCTAGTCTATCGGTGCTTTGCTCACTTTCATTATCTTCATATCTTTTAGAGTTGACTCAAACATTATGGAAGTTTTCTTCTAGGTTGAGGTTTACTTACTCTATTGATGACTTTTATCCCTTTATTGACATTGATAAAATGTGAATTGTCATTACTTAACATCTTTGGTGTTAATGAGACTGGTCTCACACGTTCTAACACCTTCATTCGTGAGTAGTTTTAACATAGTAGCTTAGGTGTAAGTGAGGCTTGTCTCACTTCTTTTAACACCTCATTCTGGTCACTTTCTTATCTTAGACATATTTAGTTATACTCACTTTACTTGCTTACTTTCGTTTAGTAGCTTCATATCATCGTTTATGGACGATGATAACTTAATTTAATGAGTTACATATGTTCATAGTTCATATCTAGGGCATGTAGGGACTTGTCCCAATGAATGACATGCCCTTGGATACGGATTCATTGAATTACTTTAGGAGTGATTGAGTTATCATCTCAATCTTTTGGCTATATATGATTGGCATAGAATTAGTATTGGCCTAGAAAATTTGGAAAAGACTACATAGCCATCTTTGTTGGCACAAGCCAGAGTTACATTCATTCATGCTTACTTTGGGATTCATTAATCATTAGCCAATCTTTTAATTATTTGAAGATAACATTATAGCCAATTTTATACAACTTATTTGACAATGTAGTGTTAGCCATTTTATTGGCATAAGACAAACATTCAATCAAATTATGATTTCATGGAGATCTTTTTATCCAACCTTAGATCATACTTTAGCATAACGTGATAAGCCATTTCGGACATCATCATATTAACATTTTAATGAACATAACATCTTCATAAAGTCACGTTTAACAGTAACTACACATAGGTCCATAACAAATCAACACTTAACATTTTCATATACAATTTAACATAGCATCATTATTTAATTCACATAATGAATACTTAATCCCAAACGAGTACAACTTATAGGTTCATTCAATCATTTACAAATCAAGAACCCTACACATTTAGATCAGCCAGCACCACATACCAACAACATGATCGATACTAATCTACACAACATTGAAATAGTAACAAGGATACTAGGGAAAGGGAAGTTCGAAGAGAACCTTGGGAAACAACCCTAGTTTTGAGATTTCATGGATTCGTTACGATGAAAAGTACTCTTGGAGAAATAATTCCAGGATATAAACCAATACCTTAAGTAGAACTTAATCTACGAAGACCACCTTGAACAAAACCTTGAAGAGACCTTGGAATCGCCTAAGAACGTCGGTAGAAACTTTCTGCCTTTTTGCGTATGTTTTAGCGTTGTGTTCTCTGAGTGTTTGATCATGAGTTTTTAGGTTTAGGAACTGATCTTGAATCATTAAACTTAGGGTAATTTAGTAAATTAAATAAATTAATTAGTTAATTACTAAAACGCCCCTCCTATGTTGACTATACATAGGAGAATGTTGACTTGACCGAAAATCTGGAAATTGTGTTCACTATGGTTTCGGTCAACAAATTGGAATTTATATTAATTAATTAAATCCTAAATTTAATTAATTAAGGGACATAGGGTAATTACTAAAATACCCCTAAGTCTTTGGTACCATAACCAACCATTTTAAACCATCCTAGGTTAGGTACTAGGTTAGTGTCAACCCCGTTTAGTCCTAGGTTGTCGGGTGCACTAGTAGGTCCATTTCGGTTAGTCCTAGGTTAAGTAGCTAGTTAGGACAGTTAGTTAGATCCTAAGTTGGTTAGGTAAGTTGGCCCCACATGGAGGGACCCATCCGCACATGCATGCCCCTAACCGCCATAACCGAATTCGGTTAGGGTGGTTGCATGGTCCCCCTTAGACGATTCCCACATGTCTTGCACATGTGCTTGCACATGGTTTGGTTGTACTTTCTTAACTAACTATTATTGATGGCTCATTTGAAATGTTTATTTATTGTCCCAAGGATCTCACTATGTCCTTGGGCACTACTTAATCTACGGGATCATTTTAATTGATCATGTGCTATGGTATCTAGGCTTGACACTTGGATGCCTCATTCCTCAGTGAATACTTGGAAATCTATGTTTTTAGCTTAGGGTATTCATTGCAGGTACAATTTTAGACAGTTCTTATTCATACTTAGAAAATTGGCTATCACCCTTAGCCAATATTTTTATATTATGCCCAATACTATTCCATATTTGCATTGGGATGACTATATTTTCCCAAATGCATTCTTGAAACCTATTTTGTCTCTTTACTAGGCATATAAGTTTTTCTGGAATGTTACACCCCTCCCCTAAAATACCCAAAATACCCATCACTTATTTAGACCTTTTTGTGAAGTCAACTTGACTTTTAAATGACGCGACCAAATCAGGGACATGGGTTGCATGTCGCTGAGACACTTCCAGATCTTTTTTCGGGACTTTAATTTAAGGCAGAGAAGTTCGTGACAAGACCGCGTCGCAAGGTAACTTTTGCCTTCTGAGTGTAGGGGGAGGGACGTGTGAGCATGTCCAAAAAGGAGTTGCTCGCTTGCTGCCTTGGCAGCCTCTTTGCCAATGCTTGGGCCCTCCTCAAGGACCCCTAGGGTGGTCCTTGGGGAATCATAACTGCACAATTTGATCCCTAAAACATATTTATATCTACTCAAAGTATTTTTACAAGTTTTACTCTTTGTACGACACACCCAAACCTTGATAAGACCTAAGGACGTCTACTAGTTCAATTTCACTTGTGTGCGGACATCATGGTTGTCCCTTGACGTTTAGGCTCTAATACTTCTAAATTAGGTGAAATACATTACTTTAGATCTGGACACCATTATTAACCATTATTCAATAGGATAGGCTCTAGCCTAGGTCATAGTATTTCCGAGGTATAACAATATCCCCCTTTGGGAACATTCGTCCTCGAATGACACTTTAAACATCTCTTACGGAATATATGACTCAAGACTAGAAGCCCAGCCAACAAAAAATACATAATGATAATTCAAATAACAAAGAAGGAAGCCTTGAATTATTAATGACTTGAATGAACCAACAAAAGACTAGCTACACAATATACAAATAGAGACAAACAAGTCCAGGACGCAAGGTTCTCACCATTGTCTCCAGTCCAAAAACTATTGTTGGCACGAACAATGATCGTTGGTAGCTAGTACTTGGACCTGCATCACGAAAAGAATGTAGAGTGTAGCATGATTAAAAAAACAAAGGCACTTAAAAGGCCTCATAGGACGACTCAGAAAGAAAGGTAGACAAAATAAGTAAAGATAGAATCTTGACATAAACAGAGGTCAAAGAAGTGTTTAAAAGAAAGAACATGAGCATAAAAAAAGCAAATTTAACTACAAATAAACTAAGCCTTACTTGACTCCATATCCCAGAAGGTACACTCGTATGCAAGTTTACGTGAAATCCCGAAGGGTCCCCTATAAGCCCAACATGTAAAAAACAAGCTAACTACAAGAGCGAAGTAAAGTAAACCCAGAACCATGAAGAGTAAAGTTGTCCTCGATCCCCACATAGCAACATCAAACCATTTCATCCAATTATGGGCCCGCCCAGCAGGACAATAGACACTCATGGGCACCAGCCCAACTAGTAAGATTAAACCTTAGGGACGTCTTCCTAAATAGTCACTCCCAAGGTATCGAATCTAGCTAGAAAAATACTCAGGGACAACAACAAGAACATCATCTAGACAGTGTGTAAACGATTAGGAGAACTAGAATAGCAAGAAAGAGTATACTCAGAGGCACTAATAAGATCATTGAAGTGCCACATATCATCTAGCATCAGTACCCTCTTGGAATGACGTCCAAACTCAAGATATAGACAAAAGGCTCCCATCCTATGCAACTCTAATCTCGAGTTACCTAACAAAGCAAGAACACCTTCGATATCAGAGCCGGGTTGCAGAAATAGGGATAGTGAATGGAAGTTTGAAAAGGCTTAAACATCAACTAACCTAAGGCCCATTCTATCATAGTCGATTCTTCTACTCCAGTCTAAATGGAGCTAATCCGTATGAAATGATGTCGGAGAAGAAACAAGGCTTAAGGCCACAATAGTAAAATTTCTAAACAAACACTATCCTAATCCTATTCTAAGACCACACGCTCAAACATAGAAAATAGCAACATATAAGTCAATTCACAAGATAAAATTTAAGAACATAATGTAAGACCTCGAAAATGACATAGGTTAACCAAAGCCTAACATGTTGGTCTTGGTGTTATAAGGTCCTAAATATGTTTAATATGTGGTATAGAGGCAGTATCTAAAATATTAGAGGTGTTGGAAGTCAAAAGTCAATGGACGACTAAGACGTTTGACGACTAAGTCACCTAAATGTCTTTTATGTGGTTTTATGTGTTTATGTGTATTTAATGGTGTTATAAGGTTCTTAATAGATTTAATATATCATTTATAGGCAGTGGTTAAATTTTAGTGATGTTTGGAGGTCAAACGACCAAGAATGTCCAAGGCATTTGAAAGATATGCCTTGAGTCGACCATGTACGTCTAGGCGAGTTTCGTTGAGTTTTATGTTTTCGTTTTGGATGAAATTCATGTGAGAGGTGTTAAACTTATAGATGATCATATTTGGGTTGGAAACGTCTGGGAAATTATCCCCAAGGACCATCGAAGGGTCCTTGAGAAAGAATATTGGCGACGGAGCTGTCAACGGCCAGTAGTGGCTGTGACGCCCCGTCACAAGGGTCTCGTCATGTGGGCCTTGTACAAGGGTGTAGAGGGGACCCTTGTCAAGCAACTGTTTCTTGCAACGTATGGCCACGACGCCCCGTTTCAGCCGTGATGCCCCGTCATGGGCAGGTCGTCATGGGCTGTTCCCTGCGTGCAGGTTTTTCTGCCAAGTTAGGGGTGAATTAGTAAATTCACCCCACTTACAAATAAGAGTTTAGGTATTTAATTAAGGGTCTTGTTGGTATTTTAATTAACTATATAAGTAGTTAACACCCTAAAGACTTCATTCATCAAAATTGAAAACCCAAAACTCTTAGAATGTTCCCAAAACCTCCATTAAAGACTCCATTGAAGAGGCAGCTTGGTGAGGGGTTCTTGATTGGAAATTTTTCATAAAAGTGAAGGATTATCATCCTTGAGGTATGGCTTTTGATCCTTGAAACTTATTTCATCAAGGATCCCAATCCTCAACGTGTTTTTCAAAGTTTTCTAAAGTGAATTGTCCAATTTCGGGATTCTACCATGGGTTCTTGCATAAATGAATTCTAAACATTGAATTATGATCTAATTGATATTGTATTGATGATTTCAACATAAATTACCTATGAACCCATGTGAATTGATGAACCCTAGTTTTGACTACTTATTGTGTTACTTGATATTAAGCTAATGTTGATGAATTGTTGTGTAGTTTCTTATGGGCTTTCTATTGATGTAAGAATTGTATTCAATTGATATATAATTGATCTTAGATTGATAAACCTATATTGAATTTATGTAGATTCATTGAGTTTTATGGTTATTGCTTTGAATTGTTGTTCATGGCCATGGGTAAGGGCCTTGTGATGTCGAATTGGTTGATTTGGCATTGAATTGAAGCGTGGATATGGGGATGAAGGTATGCTGCCCCGTTTTCCTTAATTTGATATTATTTATACTTTGCTTCTATTGTGTTTGGTATGGTCCACTTATGGTGGTGGTGTTATGTGTTTTACTTGCAATTGATGTGGCCTTGTCGGCGTTACTTTATGCAATATTATGAGCATGGCCTTATTGGCAATTACTTGAAGTTATGTGTCTATTTCTGTAGTTTGATTATGTGAAAAATGACATTACCTATCTACAGGTGAAGTTATATAGTCATGTATGTATTCTTCTAGTTATGTTGCCTTAAGTGATC
This sequence comes from Solanum sitiens, assembly GCA_016801875.1. NCBI lineage: Eukaryota > Viridiplantae > Streptophyta > Magnoliopsida > Solanales > Solanaceae > Solanum > Solanum sitiens. Next base: position 108,629 of record JABWTJ010000673.1, read on the forward strand.
ATGTTAGACTTTGACTTGACATTATGAAGTAGTGTTAGGTTAAGTCTTGGTTATTCCTACTTGACTTTATGAGTCTATGTGGAGTATATTAATGATGTTATGATGAAATATAGGGTGACTTGAAGATGTTAGGTTGTTTTAGAGGTGTTTCTAGAATGACTTGTATTATGTGTTAAAAGTAAAGTATGTGATGTCTTGTCTTGGTTGACTTGTATCTCTTGCTTGATGTATATATGATTATGGATATGTGATGTCTTGATTTAGGGTGTTATAACTCTTATTCTTGAATGTATGAATGACATGTGACTTTAAATGATGTTATGAGAGTCTCTTATGTGCAAACCTTGACTTAAGGGGGAAGGTTAATATTGATTGAAGTGTAAGCCGCAATGGTATCCTTCAAAGTAAAGGAATGATGGACTTAAGGTTAGTTGGCTGGAACGGCATCATATTAACACTTTGGAAAGTCATCATGAGCTTCTTTTCGCCATTGTGAGGTAGCCCTAGTGGACCTTCCTTGGTAGGGTAAATGTAATTGGGTTATGAACTAAATAAGGAACCCTTTTATGTAAACCTAATGTATGAATTACTCTATGAGAAAGAAGGCTAGCACCGAGTGAGTATGGCAAGGGAAGTAGTTCTAGTTAAGTATCAGACTAGAATACAAAGAAGCCCTTCATATTCCTTAACCATGTGCCTACATAGGATGTGTCCAAGTTTTACCATTGGCAAGTAGAACAACCTCATCGGAGTAGGATAAAACTTCGGATTCCATGTCTTGCTGTCATGGTCTATGTCGGTTATTGCCTATTATCATCATGTTGAATACCTTTTAGCATTAGATAAGTCTATGAGGTTTAGGTGGTGGTATGGGACGCTACTTAGACATTGCACAATAGACTTTGAAGGTGTTATGTCGAGTTCCTAGGTCTTGTCCAAGAACATTATGTGAGTGTCTTATGTGATGCTTTATGTGAGTGGCTTATGTGATGTATGAGTCTTAATGAACTAATGAACTAATGAACTATGTTAGTAACTATGTAAATGAAGGACTACCTAATCTAAAGTGACTTAATCATTCCTTAGCTAAAGTGTGAGGAGGGCGTGAAAGGATGGTCTCTTCATATCTTGTCTTTGGAAGTCTTGAGGATGACTCTAGTTAGGGAAGTTGGTTAATCTTGTTGACATGATCTAAACCTTAGGAAGTCTTAAGGACTATTTAGGTAATCTTGAAGAGGTCACTGCACTATGGACATTATCTTCTTGATTTACTTAAGTAGGTCTTTTTATAGTCTTTGGAAGGAGAATGTCTTATAATTTAAGAGTAGGTGTGTTTAATGAGAATGATTCTGTTTTAGGTAGTCTATAGGATCTCTTGTGTGTGTATGATAGAGATTGTATGGGCGGTCGCTCCACACTCACTCAAGTGAACCTTGGAAATAACCTTTGGTAGATGAATTTGACATAGATGTTTATGATTGTTTTCTAAGTATGTATGTGACTCATTGTAGGTAGTCTTAAGGGTCGTCTAGGCACATATAGAGAGGGTGTATGGGCGGCCTCTCTTTGTGTAACTTAAGTGAATCTTAGGATGACTTTAAGTGAGGGAATTACATGCTAGGAAGACTTAAAGTGAGGGATGAAGTGCTTCACTATAACAGTGAATATAGCTCACTGTAAAGTGAGTTCTTTAAATGTTATCTTTGGTTAATTGTTATATTATGTGTTTCCTAATTGCTAAATGATGTTCTTATGTTTAAACTATGATTTGCAAATGAAAAGATGCATATTTCCAATAAAGTCCGTTTTCATGATTTTATGCATATAGACATACTTAGTACATGTGGTTGTACTAATTCCATGCTTTATTTTCTATCTATAGTTCTTGGTAGGTGAAGAGCTTGTGAAGTGAAGACTTGGACTTAGAAGATCGTTCAAGAAGAAGTTGAAGTATGTCCTCAATTGACTCGAGGGCATATGTCTTTTATTGTTTTCTTTGAAGTATTATAATAGACTAAGTCTTTCTATTTTCGTATTGAAGTATGGGCCGTGTCCCAAAGTACTCTTGTGTCTTAAGATGATGAGATTGAGACTTAGCATTTCTATTACTTTTATATGAAAGAGATTTTTAAAGACTATATTATGTTTTGTGAAAAGTTTTAATTCCGCACTACTTTTCACTATATATATGCAATGAATGATATGAATGAGGCTTGTCTTAGAACTCTGAGAGTTCGACGACGCCGGTCGCAATCCGAGATTGCACCTTATCTTCTAGGGTATGGTTTCGGGTTGTGACAAAGTTGGTATCAGAGCATAGGTTGGTGAAAGTAGTATTAGGTATCAAAAAGTCTCATCAAGTCACGTCTAGTAGAGTCTTGACCATCGGTGTGAGTGGTGACACATCTATGGGCGAGAGGCTATAGGACGATAGTGTTTCCCTTCATTTCTACTCCTATGTTCGTGCGGTAGAGTTATGTTGTGAGTATCCTTCTAAATGTGTTTCCTTGTTTTCTAGGAGATGAATACTAGAAGGATGGCCGCTAGAAGGATGGAAGAGGGAAGGGGTAATGAGGAAGTTCTTCCCCAAGTTGAGCAAGTTCCTCAAGGTACTCAAGGTGTTCAAGGTGCTCAAGATGATCAAGTGCCTCCTCAAGGTGATCATGCTCCTAATGTAGGAGGAGGTGATGAGGTGCAGGAATTGTCTAATAGGGTGATTGGAGAGGCTTTGCTTGCTTTAGCCTAAGCCGTAACGGCTCAAGCTAACTTGAACATGATGCCTAGGGTTAATGCTATGGAGAGCACTATGTCATCTAGGTTGAGAGACTTTTTGAGGTTGAATCCTCCAATCTTTATTGGCTCTAAGGTGAATGAGGATCCCCAAGAATTCCTTGATGGTGTGTACAAAGTTTTGAGTGCTATGGGGGTTACATCTAGGGAGAAGGCAGAGTTGGCTTCTTATCAATTGAGAGATGTGTCTCAAATTTGGTACACTCAATGGAAGGACAATAGACCGGTGGAGTCGGGTCCTATTGAGTGGGAAGAATTCAAGGAAGCTTTTCTTGGCAAGTATTTTCCCCGTGAGAAGAGGGAAGAGAAAGTAGAATTTATCAATCTCAAGCAAGGCAATATGAGTGTTTAGGAGTACTCTTTGAAATTCTCGACTTTGTCTAGGTATGCACCTTCCCTAGTAAATAATTCAAGGGATGAAATGAGTCGCTTTGTGACGGGTGTAGCCGATTTAGTGAAGGAGGAATGTCGTACGACTATGTTGCATGATAATATGACTTTGGCTAGACTCATGGTGTATGCACAATCAATTGAAGAGTCAAAAATTAGGAGGATGTCAAGGAACTTGAAAAGGAGTGTTGCTAGTGATCAAGTGCAACCTAGGTTCAAAAAGAGAGTTCAAACTCAAGATGGACCTAGTGTTCCTAAGAAGAAGTTTGAGAAAGGAGGTGTCTCTAAGGATGGCAAGCCTACTTGTGCCAACTGTGGCAAGAAACATTATGGTGAGTGTTTATTGGGTACGGTAGTTGCTTTGGATGTGGAAAGGATGGGCACAAAGTGAGAGATTGTCCAAACATTGCTTCTAGGAAGGAGAACAAGAGGGTTGAGCCTAGTGTTCCAAAGGAAGATGCTCCAACTAAGAGGCGTTTCTATGCACTCCGGACTAGAATTGAGAAGCCGGGTGATGGTGATGATGATGTTGGTAAATTCTTGTTTCTCTTTTGATAGTATGAGTTCCTTCTAAGTGGGGGAGTATAGTTTGTAGATGGGATAGAATTCCTTGATTTGTTGCATGTGCATGATGTTTAGGAGTTTGGTTGAAATTGAATTTCGTTGACTTCTTGTATTGTGTGATTTATGAAACTTTGAGCATGTTGTATGATGTGTTTACATGATGTTATCTTGCATTCTAGCATGTCTATATAAAGAATTGCCTAAAATTACATTTTTGGAAAACTTGTTAAAATCACTGTTGCTTTATAAACTGCTCACTGTAATATTTTTGTAAAAATGGCTATTTGATTCTTTGGTCTAAAATTGTGGTAATGTGGTTAGAACTGATGTATATGAGTATGATGTTGAATATAAAATGAGTTTTTGCTATTTGGATTGAAGCATGTGAGTTTTGTAGCATAATGAGTTACATAATTATTTTCTAGTTTCTTGTTGTGTTGCGAATATCTTGACTATGTGAAGCTGATGATTTCTTCTTAGATATGTGTTGTATGGTTTGGTTATGTGCTGCTAGTTGAATGTCTAATCTTGGAAGTGTTCGGAGAGTGGCAAGTGTCATTCGAGGACGAATGTTGTCCAAGTGGGGGAGATTGTAAGACCTCGAAAATGACATAGGTTAACCAGAGCCTAACATGTTGGTCTTGGTGTTATAAGGTCCTAAATATGTTTAATATGTGGTATAGAGGCAGTAGCTAAAATATTAGAGGTGTTGGAAGTCAAACGTCAAGGGACGACTAAGACGTTTGACGAATAAGTCACCTAAATGTCTTTTATGTGGTTTTATGTGTTTATGTGTGTTTTATGGTGTTTTAAGGTTATTAATAGATTTAATATATCATTTATAGGCAGTGGTTAAAGTTTAGTGAAGTTTGGAGGTCAAACGACCAAGAATGTCCAAGGCATTTGACAGATATGCCTTGAGTCGACCATGTACGTCTAGGCGAGTTTCGTTGAGTTTTATGTTTTCGTTTTGGATGAAATTCATGTGAGAGGTGTTAAACTTATAGATTATCATATTTGTGTTGGAAACGTCCAGGAAATTATCCCCAAGGACCATCGAAGGGTCCTTGAGGAAGGACCCAAAACTGATGTGTAGGCAGTCCTAGGCAACCTTGGCGATGGAGCTGTCAACGGCCAGTAGTGGCTGTGACGCCCCATCACAAGGGTCTCATCTTGTGGGACTTGTCCAAGGGTGTAGATAGGACCCTTGGAAATCCACTGTTGCTTGCAACGGATGGCCATGATGCCCCATTTCAGCCGTGACGCCCCGTCATGGGCAGGTCATCATGGGTTGTTCCCTGCGTGCAGATTTTTTTGCCAAGTCAGGGGTGAATTAATAAATTCACCCCACTTCCAAATAAGAGTTTAGACGTTTTATTAAGGGTCTTGTGGGTATTTTAATTAACTATATAAGTAGTTAACACCCTAAAGACTTCATTCTTCCAAATTGAAAACCCAAAACTCTTAGAATATTCCCAAAACCTCCATTAAAGACTCCATTGAAGAGGCAGCTTGGTGAGGGGTTCTTGATTGGAAATTCTTCATCAAATTGAAGGATTATCATCCTTGACGTATGGCTTTTGATCCTTGAAACTTATTTCATCAAGGAGCCCAATCCTCAAAGTGTTTTTCAAAGTTTTCTAAAGTGAATTGTCCAATTTCGGGATTCTACCATGGGTTCTTGCATAAATGATTTCTAAACATTGAATTATGATCTAATTGATATTGTATTGATGATTTCAACATAGATTACCTATGAACCCATGTGAATTGATGAACCCTAGTTTTGACTACTTATTGGGTTACTTGATATTAAGCTAATGTTGATGAATTGTTGTGTAGTTTCTTATGGGCTTTCTATTGATGTAAGAATTGTATTCAATTGATATATAATTGATCTTAGATTGATAAACATATATTGAATTGATGTAGATTGATTGAGTTTTATGGTTATTACTTTGAATTGTTGTTCATGGCCATGGGTAAGGGCCTTGTGATGTTGAATTGGTTGATTTGGCATTGAATTGAAGTGTGGATATGGGGATGAAGGTATGCTGCCCCGTTTTCCTTAATTTGATATTATTTATACTTCGATTCTATTGTGTTTGGTATGGTCAACTTATGGTGGCGGTGTTATGTGTTTTACTTGCAATTGATGTGGCCTTGTCGATGTTACTTTATGCAATATTATGAGCATGGCCTTATTGGCAATTATTTGAAGTTATGTGGCTATTTGTATAGTTTGATTATGTGAAGAATGACATTACCTATCTACATGTGAAGTTATATAGTCATGTATGTATTCTTCTAGTTATGTTGCCTTAAGTGATCATGTTAGACTTTGACTTGACATTATGAAGTAGTGTTAGGTTAAGTCTTGGTTATTCCTACTTGACTTTATAAGTCTATGTGGAGTATATTAATGATGTTATGATGATACATAGGGTGACTTGAAGATGTTAGGTTGTTTTAGAGGTGTTTCTAGAATGACTTGTATTATGTGTTAAAAGTGAAGTATGTGATGTCTTGTCTTGGTTTACTTGTATCTCTTGCCTGATGTATATATATGATTATGGATATGTGATGTCTTGATTTAGGGTGTTATAACTCTTAGTCTTGAATGTATGAATGACATGTGACTTTAAATGATGTTATGAGAGTCTCTTATGTGCAAACCTTGACTTAAGGGTGAAGGTTAAGATTTATTGAAGTGTAAGCCGCAATGGTATCCTTCAAAGTAAAGGAATAATGGACTAAAGGTTAGTTGGCTGGAACGGCATCATATTAACACTTGGGAAAGTCATCATGAGCTTCTTTTCGCCATTGTGAGGTAGCCCTAGTGGACCTTCCTTGGTAGGGTAAATGTAATTGGGTTATGAACTAAATATGGAACCCTTTTATATAAACCTAATGTATGAAATACTCTATGAGAAAGAAGGCTAGCACCGAGTGAGTATGGCAAGGGAAGTAGTTCTAGTTAAGTATGAGACTAGAATACAAAGAAGCCCTTCATATTCCTTAACCATGTTCCTACATGGGATGTGTCCAAGTTTTACCATTGGCAAGTAGAACAACCTCATCGGAGTAGGATAGAACTTCGGATTCCATGTCTTGCTATCATGGTCTATGTCGGTTATTGCCTATTCTCATCATGTGGAATACCTTTTAGCATTAGATAAGTTTATGAGGTTTAGGTGGTGGTATGGGACGCTACTTAGACATTGCACAATAGACTTTGAAGGTGTTATGTGGAGTTCCTAGGTCTTGTCCAAGAACATTATGTGAGTGTCTTATGTGATGCTTTATGTGAGTGTCTTATGTGATGTATGAGTCTTAATTAAATAATGAACTAATGACCTATGTAAGTAACTATGTAAATGAAGGAGTACCTAATCAAAAGTGACTTAAGCATTCCTTAGCTAAAGTGTGAGGAGGGCATGAAAGGATGATCTCTTCATGTCTTATCTTTGGAAGTCTTGAGGATGACTCTAGTTAGGGAAGTTGGTTAATCTTGTTGACATGAGCTAAACCTTAGGAAGTCTTACGGACTATTTAGGTAATCTTGTAGAGGTCACTGCACTATGGACATTATCTTCTCGATTTACTTAAGTAGGTCTTTTTATAGTCTTTGGAAGGAGAATGTCTTCTAATCTAAGTGTAGGTGTGTTTAGTGAGAATGATTCTATTTTAGGTAGTCTATAGGATCTCTTGTGTGTGTGATAGAGATTGTATGGGCGATCGCTCCACACTCACTCAAGTGAACCTTGAAAATAACCTTTGGTAGATGAATCTTACATAGATGTTTATGATTGTTTTCGAAGTATGTATGTGACTCATTGTAGGTAATCTTAAGGGTCGTTTAGCACATCTAGAGAGGGCGTATGGGCGGTCTCTCTTTGTGTGACTTAAGTGAATCTTAGAATGCCTTTAAGTGAGGGAATTACATGCTAGGAAGACTGTAAAGTGAGTTCTTTAAATGTTATCTTTGGTTAATTGTTATCTTATGTGTTTCCTAATTGCTAAATGATGTTCTTATGTTTAAACTATGATTTCCAAATGAAAAGATGCATATTTCCAATAAAGTCCGTTTTCATGATTTTATGCATATAGCCATACTTAGTACATGTGGTTGTAGTAATTCCATGCTTTATTTTCTATCTATAGTTCTTGGTAGGTGAAGAGCTTGTGAAGTGAAGACTTGGACTTAGAAGATCGTTCAAGAAGAAGTTGAAGTATGTCCTCAATTGACTCGAGGGCATATGTCTTTTATTGTTTTCTTTGAAGTATTGTAATAGACTATGTCTTTCTATTTTCGTATTGAAGTATGGGCCGTGTCCCAAATTACTCTTGTGTCTTAAGATGATGAGATTGAGACTTAGCATTTCTATTACTTTTATATGAAAGAGATTTTTAAAGACTATATTATGTTTTGTGAAAAGTTTTAATTCCGCACTACTTTTCACTATGTATATGCAATGAATGATATAAATGAGGCTTGTCTTAGAACTCTGAAAGTTCGACGACGCCGGTCGCAATCCGAGATTGCACCCTATCTTCTAGGGTATGGTTTCGGGTTGTGACACATAACCCCCAAAAATCATGGTACAACACTTAAAATAGAGTCGATCATACCTAAACATGGTGTCTTGGAAGGGAAACTTGAACAATAAGGTATTCTGCATTTATTAATTCTAATCAGCATGAACTTATGCAGTCAAGCACAATCTAAGAGAGGGAAACTCGTAGCCTACATTAAGGCAGACCGTGTGCGCTCCAAATGACATTTTTGAGTTTTCCCCTGCCTAGTGGCCTCGATTTGCTGCAACGATATCAAAACTAAGATCACAATATACGAATGGTTATTTCTATACTAAGAACTCATAAAAAGGAATAGACCAAGGTATGAGTTAAATAAGAATCATTGGACCAACGCTAGAATTTCTAAAATTGGCTCCATCAAAAGGTCCTAAAACTTACCCCAAATATGTGTTACAAAATGGAACAAAAATTGGGGCTCGAAACAACCAACAACAACCAATCACGCAATAATCACAAGGAACAAAAAAGAAATAAGCTAAGGCAGCCTACTAGAACAAAATTCTACCTCAAACAATAAAATTTCAACACTCTCTGATTATTCCACAACATAATCCCAATAACCATGAACTCTTCACACTTCAAATCACTAAAAAGGATCAGTGGAGAGGGAGAAATTGCCAATTTAACGTTGAAACAATGGCTAAATTCGCATCTAATTATTTAATAAAAGTCTACCAAAGAATGATTGAGTGATTTTCCTCAAAGAGGCGGGCCTCACTTTTGCGAGTCCCAGATCACTTAAGTGAGCCTAGCTAAAGTGATTCCAAGGTCGCGAAAGTGACCTATCCTGGGCTGGCAAGACTCGCATAAGCGAGCCATTGGTTGTTGGAGCGATATCAGGCCGGCTAATGCGAGGTCCGCCTTGCTTGCCATGATGGTTCATGCGGAGCCTCGGCTACTAAAACAAATGCACCGCTTTTGTGAAACCATGAATAAAATGGGTTGCGCCATCATCACTGGCAATCTGTTGCGAAGTCCCCTGGGCTTTGCCCGAGTGTTTGGTATTTCTTCGAAATCCTATGCACACACACAGCATATGCAACCCAATCAAATTCGGCATTCAGATTCAATGGTAGAGTTGAAACTTTCATACGAGGTCTCCTCGAAATGAAGTGGTTCACACATTCAACAAAATTTAACTCAAACATCCACGAAAGGATCGAAATTAGATCGAATTTGCAATGAAGGTCATTTTAGACAAAAATAAACATTTCAGAGCTAATTGTGTTGATGAATTTCTCATCATGTACTATTTACCAAGAATGATGACCATTTTCAAATTTAGGCCTTTTCTTGAAAGTTAAAATTCCTAATCGCACAAACTTACATGGAAAACCTCGGGAGTCATGCGGACCATGCTGCTAGCCTAAAATGACCTTTTCGGGGCTCATGGAATCAATAGAATTGGATTTCGATGTCATCTTTCTAAATTTTTTTATAAAAATGGTTGTTCAAGTTTCAGAAGCACCAAAATACAAAAAATTTCATAAAAGTCAAACAAACGACTAGGTGATCGATTATTTGTCCAATCCAATAACAAATGACTTGGGATCGCTAACTGAAAACACTAATCGAAAAACAAAACCTATAAAAACATAAATAGCCTAGAGGTTCATTACATTCCAATGTGTTAGGTTAAGGTCTTAATGACCTTGAATTTTTGGAACGTGAAAAATATAGCCAAATTATTGAAGATAGTTTACTTGATGGAATATCCTAAGTCACTAAGTGCTAAAATAATGTTGAACTTACAATTCACTTATACGTATTACATTCATTTAGTAGTTAAGTATAGGGGATTTAGTAAATTACCATTTTCAAAACCCCATTAAATTTCACGGTAATCGTTTTTGTGAATTTCTCAACGTGTCTCGCATGTTTCTTTGAAAATCAATTAGACCATTACCCAAATTTTTAATAAAAGTATTTAGTTTAAGAAATTTTCATAATCGGTTCCTAATAGTGAATAAAAAATATTTGGCGGTTCTTTTTATTTATTGAATGTCAATTTATTGAATTTTTGTAATAAATGTAAAACTGTGTCATAATTAGGGGTGTCAAATGGGTGGGTTGAGTATAGATTGAATATATTAAATGTGTTGAAATAGAAATTGGGTTCGATCCTGACTCGTCCAAGTTAACTATCAGCTCAAATGAGTTTGACTCAAATGGGCTTAAAACGGGTAGGACTTGACCCCCCCCCTCCCCCCTCTCAATTTGAACAACATTATCTCAATAATTTTAATATATTCATATTCAAGTTTTATAACATCAATTTAATCTTGAACTCGGGAAAATTTGAAAAAATAAAATAAAGATATTACAAATGGATAGATAAATTATAAAATTTATAAAATAGATATTATTTCATACCTTCAATATAAGAACACATATTACATCAATCAAATGAAGAACCTTAAAACGGGTTGAAATTGGAGAAAAAAATGGGCTCAATTCAAGATTCTCTTAAAATGGGTTAAGACTTGAAAGTGTTGAGATTGCAGCTAATTCAAATTATCTTGAGTCAAACCCTTAGAATTCGGATGAATTACCTATAATTGAGCTATTTTTTACACCCCTAGTCGTAATAGTTATCATCCAAAACATACTAACCAAAAAATATCTCATCTTTGATAAATCAGAACAATAAAAAATACATTTCTCATAATAATCACATCTAGATTAAGAGTATAGTTACATTTAACGTACTAGAAAGTTTATTTTATATAGTAACTATAAATATATTTATCTTTATTTGATCATGTTTTATTAAATATATAAAATTCATTAACACAAAGAAGTTGATGTTCTACTCCAATAAGGAAGATAAATTACTGTTATTTTTCTGCTAAGATTATTCGAAGCGGCTCAACATAAGCCGAAACCTAAAGGAAATTTTTAATTAGAGACCTAAATTTATTTTAAAAAATCATTTGTTTTTAATTAATATTTATTTTTCTTACACTTTTAAGATGCAATTATTACTTAATATTCTTTTTATAAATGATTTCCTTGAGAAAAAAAATTCTAAGTATTAGTTTTAGGGTAAGATTTTAGTAATTCTAACACTGAATAACACACTTTAATTTCACTAAGACAATCATTATATCATTTGTTATCATAATTTCATGGGTTATAGTTGATAAATTTAAAATAAGGATAAGAGAAAAATCATGTAATTTGATTCAAGAATTTGATAATTTTATCTCTACTTTCTTCAATACTTTTCGACTATAGATTTATATTCTCGTTAAATGAATCGAATAAAATAATGTGAATATTAGAAAAGTATGTAAGAAGACAAAACAATTTCTTCTATTTCAAACCAACATTTTTCTTGATTTCTTCTATTTGAATGGGGTTAAAAAAAGACTAACATAAATTTTTTTTTTATAAAAATTTAAGCACCAATTTGGGAGCCTAAGGCATATGCCTTATTTTCTATATTATAAAGCTGCCCCTCATGTCAAACTTTTATCTCAGATTGTGAACTTATATTTTATTACTTAAAAGCACTAATGACTTAATCTTTTATCTAAACATAAACTATTTCATGTAATGTTTTATCAAATTGACTAAATTAAATCAAATAATTATTTCACACAAAATACTATAATTAGTATATTTATCATAACAAATATAAATGAAAATATGAAATGAAGGGGTGAACTAGTAAATAATAATTCTGTCATAATGTTTTAGAATTCTCTGTGAAACGAAAAACATTGCACGGGAAGCCATCAGAAGTAGAAAAGTACGCAGAAGATGTGGTGACTTAGCTTTTGGAAAAAAAAATTTAATTCAAATTGGAAATCCCAAGTTGTTGGTACGCAAAGAAACATCATTCTAAGTTAATGAATGATGGTGAATAGAATTATCAAGAAGTTGCCTCAAGATGTTGTGATCTTTATGCTCTTAAAACTTCCATTGAAATCTCTTTTGCGATTTAAAAGTATCGCTAAAACTTGGTACACTCTCATCTTATCGGACACTTTCTTTACACTTCATCTCAAACGCACCACAACCAAAAAAGATGAATTCATTCTCTTTATTCGTACCTTGAGAGAAGATGATCCATATAAATTGACAAGCATTGCGTCTTTTTTTTCCGGTGATGATAAAATTAACCTTACCAGTCTTTTCCCAGACGTAGATGTGACACATCTTACCTCTAGTAGTTGTACAATTTTTAATGAACTCATCGGTCCTTGCCATGGTTTGATTGCTTTGACCGATTCCTATATCATCATAATACTTAATCCAGCTACTCGAAAGTATCTTGTAATTCCACCTAGCCCTTTTGAATGTCCAACAGGTTATTATCGTTACATTGAAGGTATTGGTTTTGGATTCGACTCAATTGCTAATGACTACAAGATTGTCAGGCTTTCAGATGTTTACTGGGATCCTCCTACAGATTATCGTGGTCCTAGAGGATCCAAAGTTGAAATTTATAATTTGAACACCGGTTCTTGGAGAGAACATAATATAAAATTTCCCTCGATATATTATTCGCATTGCTCAGAGATTTATTTTAAGGAAACAGTTAATTGGTTTACAATAGTAAATGAGTTGGTCATTCTCTGTTTTGATATAAGTACTGAGAGTTTTCGCACAATGGAATTGCCCGATATCTGTACTATTCCCAACGGGCCACGTTACGGGCTTGCAGTTTCAAATGAGTCCCTAATACTGATTTGTTATCCTGATTCGATGTGTGCCGTTGATCCCAAAGAAAATCTTCTTGACATTTGGATGATGAAAGAATACGGAGCAAGTGAGTCTTGGATTATGATATACACAATAAGACCTCTTCCTATTAATATTGAATCGCCAGTAGGTATCTGGAAGGATTATATATTGCTTCTTCAGACAAAAAAAGGATTTTTGATCTCCTATGATCTTAATTCTGATGAAGTCAAGGAATTCAGTTTGAATGGTCATCTTGAAAGTTTAAGAGTAACGAAATATACGGAAAGCATAACTACAATTCCAAGTGTAAGCCCACATGGCAATCAAGTACATCAACTATAGAGTAGTAAATCTTTACTTGTTAATTTTAGCATTTAATTTTCAACCAAATCTTCTTCGAATGTTGAAACATTTTTAACTATGCATTTTACAAACAAATTTCACTAAATGCCCGTTTTCTTCACTTTATTTTTTGGACATAGCCGATCCCAGAACAAACTAGAACTAGCAAATGATCCTTGAAAATAAGGAATCATAAGTTCACTTTGTACTAATCAAATAATTGATAAAAGTCAACGATTTATGGATAATTTTAGTGGTAAGTCTTTTAGTTTTGCTTATTTCATGCATAAAAGTAGTAGCGCGGTGAGAGAAATTTTAAAGCTACTTCCCTTGTCTCTATTTTATTTGAAACTTCTTAGTATTTGATGTTAATAAATTCAAATCATACGGTAACAGAGCTTACCCTTCACTATCCAATAATCATATTGCGTTCGAGTTAGACGTTAAAGGATTTTTACCATAATGACCATCCATTTCATTTACTTAGTTTTGTGTATATTTCACTGTTAGCGGAAACGTGAAATTAAAGAACAAGGAAAAACACCGATATTTAACGTGGTGTGGATCAAAATGATCCTACGTCCACCAAAGAACAACTGCACCAATATTATTTAACTCTACAAAGAATACAAGTGAAATACTACAAGAGAGAGAACAACAAATGCCTTACAAGGCGAGAAATCAAGTGAGAGAATGTTTTGAAAAATGAATTAAGAGCTACCTATTTATAGGAATGAATTCCTCCTATTGATGTCATCCATGACATCACTATTTGTCAAAAATGTCAAGGTTAAACATGTGAAACCATTTTATGATTTACACCTACCAAGATACTATCTTGACTTTTATTTTGTACTAATTATCTTCCTACCAAGTATTCATGTTAATTCATCTTCCATTGAGTTTGATTCCACAAGAACCAAACCAACTCTTTCAATCTCCACCTTGGTTTGTGTTCCAACCATACATATAAACAACTCCGGCCAAAACTTCTAAGCTTATTGGGCAATCCCATTGTAAGAAACAAGATGAATCAAACCTTTGTTGAACATGCTAGCTCCACCTAGAAGTTGTTCTCTTTGAGTTGCATCAATTCATGCATACTCCCGCCAAGTCCTTGTAGTGTGCAAACTTGGCAAGTGGGACTATTTTGGTCGACATATCTGCATCGTTATTATCTGTGATAACTTTCTCAACCATGATAGCTTCCTCTTCTACGATATTTCTAATAAAATGGAATTTGACATCAATGTGTTTGGTCCGCTCATGAAATCTTTGATTTTTAATCAAATGAATAACACTTTGATTATCACATCTTAAAATTGATTCAAGACGAACCGAACTCAATTCTCCCACCAAATTCAACTAGTTAGCTTTATTCATTGCCTTCGTTGTTGCCATGTATTCTGCCTCCGTTGTAGACAAAGCAATAATAGACTATAAAGTCGATTTCCAACTAACGGCACTGCCAACAAGAGTAAAGATGTATCTAGTTTTAGACCACCTTCGATCAAGATCCCTTACATAGTCAGAATATACATAACCAAGAATTTAAATACCTTCACTTTTCCGGAAGGTTAGGCTAACATGAAGAGCTCTTTGAGATATCTCAATATCCACTTGACAACTTTCCAATGCTTTTTTCCTGGATTTTCCATGTACCTGCTTACCACACTTAATGTTTGAGCAATATTTGGACGTGTGCACACCATAGCATACATAATGCTACCAACTCCACATGCATAAGGAACAATTGACATATGCTTCACCTCATGCATAGACTCAGGAATTTGTAACTTTGAAGGCTTGAAATGAGAATGTAACGGTGTACTTAGAGGCTTGCTCATATGCATATTGACTCTCTCAAGAACTTTTTAGATGTACCTATTTTGAGAAAGATGTACAACACCATTTTCTCTTGAAATCTCCATTACAAGGATTATCTTTGCAACTCCCAAATCCTTCATGTCAAATTCCTTGCTCAACAGTTTCTACAAAATATTTATCTTAGTGATGTTGTTAGTAGCAATAAGCATATCATCAAGATACAAAAATAGATAAATCATAAAGTTACCAGACATCGTCTTCTGATACACACAACTATCAAATTCACTCCTAAAAAATCCATGTTTTGTCATGAATGCATCAAACCTCTTGTACCACTGTCTAGGGGATTGCTTTAAACCATACAAAGACTTCTTCACTTGGCATACATGGCTTTCTTTTCCTTTATCTAGGAAACCTTCAGGTTGATCCATATAGATTGTTTCTTCTAGATCACCATGTAAGAAAGCAATTTTGACATCAAGCTGTTGAAGCTCTAATTCAAGTTGTGCAACCAATGCTAGTAGCACGCGAATTGAGCAATGTTTCACGACTCGAGAGAAGATATCATTGTAGTCAACTCCCTCCTTCTGGTTGAAACCCTTTGCAAAAAATCTCGAACCTTAGCATCTTCCACTTCTGGAATACCTTCTTTCTTTCTGTAGACCCATTTGCATCAAACTGTCCTCATCCTCTTTGGCTTTTTAACTAAGACCCATGTCTCATTTTTCTGAAGAGATGCCATCTCTTCAATCATGGCTAACTTCCATTGTGCAGCATCTTTGCAAGAAGTTTCTTCAACATATGAAGAAGGCTCGAGATCCTTTATCTCTGTCACATCCGAGGAGCACCCCCTAAACGTAACTGGCGTCTTCATTCTTGAAGAGGACTAAGACTATCCTCATAGCATTCGTCATCACATATCATAGGCTATAACACGGACAATTTAAAACTTTTACGTATACATAGTGAAGTGTACTTAGACTTCTCACATACTACATATAGGGACTTTACATAAACTCCTCACATAGGAAGCTTACTTAGGCTTCTCTTTAATCAACATAAGCCAAAGGGAGTCTTAGGAGATGGTCTTATGTATTATGATATCATGTATTATGAAATGTTGGCTTTATATGATGATACTCTTACAAGATGATGACTATGTTGGTGAATATATTATAGGTTGAAATTGCTATATGTGGTGATGACTACCTATGATGATATGTTGTATGAAGCAAGGCATTGTTTATGATCTCCTATCTAGTTTAATTGATTGTGTAGGGTTATGGGGCTCCACATGAGCATTGCACTTGTAGGCTTGGGATGGGATTGTTGGTAAAGGTTTTGTATGTTATGTTGATATGGTTCTTATGTTTATGTTGTCTTTGTTGTGAGTATGACATATGTTATTGTGATCCTTATGTTGTATATGCTCTCTTGTATGTGCATTATATGCTTTCTAATGACGGTCCCTTTTATGCATGATTTCAAATATTTTATGTGCATTTGCCCATAATTAGTACAAGTGGTTGTACTAACCCATGTTTCCATGTTTACTATAAAAATGTAGGTTTGGACCATTGAAGTATATAGGCTACTTTGAAGAAGACTTGGATATCTTTGTCCATGTGTGGGTAGGTTCTCAAGATCCGAGAATGATACCTCTCCTATTCCACCTATGTTATTGCTATAGTCTAAAGACATTCATTTCACTCTTATTATACAAGATATTGTTGTAAGCCCTATGTGGCAATTATACATTTGTGTAAGGGCTATGCCCGAATGTTCTATCCCATTTAGATGGTTTGTATGTGAGACATTCCTATTAGACAATCTTATGTATGTTAGAGTTAACTTGTGCAGTGTCTATGTAGAGTCTCATACCCCTAACTATCCAATGTAAACCCCTCAAGTCATCCTAATCAATGTCTACCTTCATTTTCATTTAGTCATTCATTTTACTTTTGGGAACAATTGCCTTAACCGACATAGACCACATGAGCTAAATGTGGAATCCGGTGTCATGAAAACCCTACACCAAAAGAAGGTGGTCTACTTGCCAAGGTAGAACCAAATCATGAGTATAGCATTCTTAGGTGGATCCACTAGCTAGTATTCCGTGGGGGCAACATAGATCAAGAACTAGGAGACATAATAGAGACCCTCTTTATGCTATTGACATTGTAGTTTCTATCTCTAGAGAAAATAGTAAACCTACCTTCCCTACTTGGGAAGGGAGACATCTCACATCTAGTTCACTCGTTGTTAAGCTAAAGTCCTTTTTTGAAATGTCTTTAATCATCCATTAACATCATAACTTAGTATAGGTCATAGGAGACTAATCCCTTGTATATTCATAGTCATTAGCTCATTAGGTATTGCAAGAGAATGTCCTTTTATAACAACACTTCATTTGTGAGATCATTATAGAATAGTAATATCATGGTAAGGCACATAAGTGATTGACAATCAACCTTATATCATCACCCATTAATCATCATCTCACAATTCATATAGTCAAGACATTTCAATTATATTCATCGTACCATCACCTACTCAATCTAATCATATGTAATACTTCAATTGAAATTCATCATCAAGTATAAGCCATAACATTTGAAGTAAAGGATTCAAAATCAGAAGGTCTTACCAATTCACCTTCATAAGCCTTCTTCAATGGTCTTACCATCAACCAATCATATTCACCCATCAATAAACCTAATAACATCATATAATAGTAATCAACACAAAAACTAAGTCAATTGCATCAACACTAACCAATTCAACCTCAATTTTCCCCAAATAATTTTTGAGGCAGTGAGTTGCGTGTTAGGTGCGCGTCGCACAGGCAGGTCCAAATCTTGGTCTGCTCGCTGCCTTGGGAAGCCTCCTTGTCCAACGTTTGGGTCCTCCTTGGGGGCCCTTAGGGTGGTCCCTGAGGAGTCTTACCCGGACGTCTTGACCCATAACATGTCTATTAAGATTTTAGGATCAACTCCACCATTTATGGACTTCAAAGGACACATAAAAACAAGGCAAATAGACAAGGACTTACTAGCACGTATAAAGAGTAACTTTTGAACGTCTTGGACGTTCTTGGACGTTTGACCTTAAAACCTCTTCAAATAAATTATACAATCTGTAAAACACTTAATTTACATGTTATTAACCTTTTTAGTCTCATGTGAGGCTCTAGCTACCTTAGTTCATTTTGAGAGCGTGTCAAAAGTTTGTATCCTTTTACTACATCTAGATATCCTACGAATATGACCTTTTTAGCCCTTGGTTCAAGATTTCCTTCATTAACATGATAATAAGCTAGACACCCAAATATTCGCAAGTATGATTAGTTAGAGGGTTCACCTGACCAAACCTCATTCGGAGTCCTAAAGTCAATCACTGACGTTGGAGATCTATTAACAATATGAGAAGCAGTATGAACTGCTTCAGTCCAAAATACTTTGGACATCTTGGCTTGTAAGAGCATACAATGAGCCTTCTCAAGAAGAGTTCTATTCATTCACTTGGAAACTCCATTCTTCTGGGTGCGTGCCTCATCGTCTTTTATCTTGATATCCGATCAACCTTGCATAAATCATTGAAATCTTCACTAGAAAACTCCAAGCCATTGTCTGTGCGAATATACTTGATATTTCTATCCATTTAATTCTCAACCAAAATCTTCCACTCTTTTTAAATACTTCAAAAGCATCACCTTTTGTCTTCAGGAAACGTACCCAAACCTTTTGTGAAAAATCATCAAAGAATGTGAGAAGATACCTCTTTCCTGTCACGACCCGAAAGCACCCCCTAAAAGTTAGGGAAAACCTTCGAATCATGACCCGGCGTACTTGACCCCTTTGGGGTCTCGTACAAGCCCTCTAACTAGCATTCATAACATAAAGCATGAAAAGTAGTGCGGAATTAAAACTTTTCACGATAATAATAATAAAAGAAGTCTTTTCATAAATACTAGGAAATCTTATCATCACAAGCCAACTTAAAGACACAACTTAGAATCTTAGGGACACGGCCCTTTACAATAGAAGTAAATACATCTTTAAGTCTTAATAAAGAAACTAAGAAACATAAAACTATGTCCTCGAATATATGAGGACATACCCAATTCTTGAGAGATAGAATTCCCAAGCGTCAACTCCGATCCTCCAAAAGGCTTCCAACCTATACTCATAAGGTATATAAAAGTATGGGGTTAGTACAACAATGTACTAAGTATGGCATATGCAAATAAACATACAAAAAGGGACATTTTAGTAAGAATAGCTTTTCATGCAATTAAAGCAATATTCAAGGATCTAAAAACAAACCAACATAAGAATCGACAATCAACACTTTATGGCAACTTTACCAAAACTTAGAGTAATAAAAAGGAACAATTCAATGTACTTACTAAACATACAATGAAAATTGAATAAAGCATCATAATGAACATTTTGAATTCTTACAATGAAGACCTTACAGTGAATGGCACGGTCCAAGTCATATGAACTCTTTTCCTTTGAAGTTGACCTAACCCAAGGTTATCCCAAGATTCCCTAAGGTGAGCCAAGAAGGGATTTTTCATTACAACTCCCTTCAAAGCACACCAAAGCGACCCTTAATGTCACGCCTCAAAACCCATTAAGACGGACAGGCACCCGATGCCCTAAAGGCCCGAGAGAACCAACCTGCAACCTGTTCTTACTAAGCATATACTATAATAATTGAGACAAGTTAACTTTGGATGCAGCGATATAAACCAACGTAAGTAGGTCCAAAAGTTATATACAAGACTTGGCCGTTTAGACCACAACTCCTTAAGACACAACTGAACCATGTACATACGTCTACAAAGCCTCTAAAAGATAGAAGACTAGAGTAGGTCGGGACAGACCCCGCCTTACCCTTAACTACGATACAATACCAAACGAATTTACCAAGGACTTAATAAAGCTCCGAATCAACTTGGAGCTCACCAAAAGTAGCAGAATTTTGAGTGCTTCTACTGAGGAGGTCTACTAGCTGGAGTACCTGAGCCTGCAGCATGAAATGCAGCGTCCCCAATACGGGACGTCAGTACGAAAAATGTACTGAATATGTAAGGCAAAAAGTATATGTAATACAAGGCACAAATGAAATCAAGTAGCAACATATGAGTGCATAGATTAGGAGAGAAGACCACCTTTGCTTACTCTTGTGGAATCAAGTAAGCTACATTCTTTTCTTTACCTTCTTTGTATGTTATAATCTTTGTTGGGCATGTGATACAAGTGACCAGCTGATCAGTGGTAGAAGAGGATGACCCATGCTAGGCGTATTAACCCCTGGGATGCGGTCCTCATAATTACACAACTTGGGATCGGCCCATGCTAGGCTTTCGCCCCTGAGCTGCCACCCTTCTATACCAATAGGGATCGGCCCATGCTAGGCTTTCGCCCCTAAGCTGCCACCCTTAATTAAATAGATTTCTTCGCTTAGATTCTTTAATCTTTGAGATTATTGTTAATCAGTTCATAACTCTTTTGAGATGTTATCTTGGATAATCGTAAAACTTTGAGATGTTGATTTGGTGGTCATAATCATCTTGGAGACATGAAATTACGGAACAGTAGTGGAATACATGAAAAAAATACTTTGAGGCAGTAACAATGACATAAGGAGCTATGAAACATCAACACCTTACTTTAAGACCTTAATGGCACAATTGACTTCAATTGGCTTAGGAGAAGGATTCATCAAACTTTCTTTTGCAAATACCATTTCTATAACAGCACAAGGGGAAATTACACAAGTATAGAGTAGTGAACATATAATGAAGTAGTTCCATGTACTTAGAATGGGGAAAGAAATATTGTTAGCTATTTGGAGATAGTACGCTGCCACCATGCTTTCTTTTCTAGAAATAGAACTTATGAGAATCACTTCATTGATATTAATTGCAGGTGGCAGATTTCATGCCAAAAGGATATAGAATCGAATAGCCTTACATACCTTATATTTATGACCAATACCACTATCACGATTCAGCCTTCCTTATTGGGTGCTAATCTACAACATAAGTCATGATTAAGCTAACATCAGCAGCTAATCACAATAAGGTTCTCCAAAACAGTAGCTAAAAATATTTGATGGAAATCAGGCCCATACAACCCTTACATAAATGGTGAACCACCACACCCTTCCTCTACACATTAATACAACTTCATACATCATCTCCCAAGCTACCCAAACAGCCCTCAACAACAATATTCATAAGGCAGCCACTATCAATCTCAAATCTTTCAGCATAATAGGAGAATATTGACTCAAAGATTTATCATCATCCATGAATTCTTGATAAATATATACAAAATTCTCCAATCCAAACATGATCAAAGAGAGGAAAACAAATGGGTTGAAGTCTTACCTTAATTCTGGAAATTTATCCTCTAAACTTGTACTTCAAGAATTCAAACTCTCTTTCAAACTTCTTACTTGAAAATGAGACAGCACTCAAGAATCCCTAAGGTGTTTTAGGGCTGCTTATTGAAGCCAAGAGAGACCAAGAAAGAACTTAAGAAAATCTGAAATTTTGCAAGTTCAAAATGGAGAATAAGACTTGATCCTTATCCTTTGAAAAAGGAGGTGTTATGGCCGACACTCTTGACCAATTTTGGGCCATATAATGTCAAGTAGGTGCCCCACCTGCTTGTCCTTTTAACTTGGGCCCTTTTGGACTTAATATTATTGGACCTTGGCTGACCATTTTTCCTTTGTTCTTTTAATCAGCTTGGGACAGATTAGTGCAAGTAGGTGGTACACACTTGGCCCAATAACATGGTAAAACAAATCTTAGGAGGTCTTGTACTTACTTAGTTTCACTTGGGCTTTATCCATAATGGCCAATTGGCAGATTTGGCTGTTGGGCCTTCTTTCATTCACATTTTCTTTAATAGGTTTGGACTTCAAATGAGCCCCTAAATATAAGCCTAAATCTGGTCAATCAAACTTGGGCCCTTTAACTATAATATAGATCAAGTAGGTGATGCAACTGCTAGCTCAATTACCACCTTACTATAATTACTTAAATACTTTCCATCGGAGTTAACTTGCAATACATATGCTAAAACGTGCAAGGCATTACATCACCTTCCAAGCTAGTTTAAACCAACACTAATCATGTAAGAAACATGATCCCTCACCTACACTATAAGTATATGTCAAGTATAACATGAATAGAACTACCACATACAAAAATACAGGCCGTTACAGTGAAGTTCAAGGTCAGCTTATAGATTGGATTCTCATAGGTTATTCACCAATTTTTAGAGGTTTCAACTAGACAAAGGTATGGTGATCCTCCATCTTTAAGTAACCTTTCACTTGGAGAGTTAATCACAATGTTTTCAAAGCAGTTCCATGAGCCAACCTCTTCTTCTTCAATCTAGCCATGGATTCTTTGTTAAATTGATTTCAAAAGCATAATATGAATGTATTGATGATTATCTACTTATTTAAACGTGATTTTAAATCCAATTGCATGATGAACCCATGCTCTTTCACAAACTCGATTTTAGCCTATTTATGGCTTTATGATCTTGATCTTATGCATATCAATTTGTGATTCAATTATGTTAAAATGCTTATGTGTACTGTCTAGAATGTATATTGATGATGAATTATTGATGAATGATCCATGTGGATCAATGCATGAATATTGGAATATGCTTAGCCTATGCTTCTATGTGTTCACTGTAACCTTGTCTCTATTAAGCATGAAAGTGGAATTCGATTGTGTAGGGATAATTGTATCCACCGTCTCACTTGGATGTTATTGTTAAATTATAGATAAGTGATTCATGTGGATCAAGGTTTTATTAGCCTATGTTCTTCTATCTTCCATGTATTCCTAATGTAGCATGTTCACTGTAATCTCGAGTTTATGGAAATTGTAGTAGGGATTCGTTTAAATTATGACTTCCTTAACTACTACCTTATATCGATGTTATTAATGAATTGTGTATATGAATCTTTGATGATCAAAGTAAAGGTGTCTTGGCATGACTTGATCTAGGTTCTTCTAGCCTACAAGTTAAATGTTGTAATTAACATTATGTGATCTGTATTCTAGGGTAAATAAAGCATTAATTAGACTTGAGTATGATGTCTTTAGCTACTGCCCTAGATTGATGCTATTCATGAAATATAATTGATGATCAATGCAAGTGAATTTGGTCAAAGACCTATGTCCTCCTACTTTCTAGTATATTGGTGATTCATTGTACTAGTTGTAGCTTGGTCTTGTAGTTTCTTAGGCATGGCTTCTTTTATGATTAAAGCACATTTATCTACTGCCTTTTTATATTAATTGTTGATTAAAAGGAGTATGGATCAAGGATGATCAAAGGGTGAGAAATTGATAAGAATGCTTATCTCTTCTACTTTCCTTATAGTATTGTAGTTGATAAAGCCTTGTATGGCATTGTGTGGTATGGTCCACTTATAGTGGCAGTGTTTACATTATTGTCATTATATATGTGTTGACCATGGCCTTGAAGGCAAATTGATGAATATATGAGTGTGTGGTTATGATGATCATACTATGTGAAGCTTATGCCTACTTTCTATTATAGTAGTCATTTAGGTTGTATGGCTATTGTATAAGCATGTGTATATCCATGTTAGGGTAAAGTCTAGGTTCTTCCATTGATGAATTAAAATGGTTAATAATCCCTTACCTATGTACCACTATGTGAATGCATGGATAGAAAAAGTTAGGAGTCTTTAAGTGTAATATGAAGTTAACTTGTCTCCTAGGCTATTGAGTGTTGTGTGGTCTATAATTGAAAGTGTAATATGGTATTAAGAGGTTGGCTGCCTCAATGTGTTGTTGTATCTATTATGTGATCATGTTGACCAACTCACACACTCCCTCACTCTACATGCATCTTACAATGTAGTAAATGTTCATAGTGTCTAATGAAAGGTTGTACTCATATCCACTAGTGTCTACTATTATGCATGTAAAGTATATGTATGTGAAGTATGTTATTTATTCCTTAACTAGGATGACCTGAAAGGTGTACTAGTATGGGCAAGGGTATGTGACCTTGTCTATGCATTGCACATGTGTACCTTGGTAGGATAGTTCCTAGGTTTTGTTTATATGTACATGAAAATGAATGTATGGGCATGTTATGAATATGATTTACATTCTATGATGTTAAGTATATGAGATGATGAAATATGAATGTGCATAATGTTTTAAAGTTTTATATGAATGAGTGGCTCATGTAGTTACACTTACATAGATATGCATTGATATATGAACATGTGTGATATTTATGTGTTATGTGAAAGGTTTGCTCACATATAAGTACACACGCACATGAATGATGATCTAGTAAATAGAGAGGCCTTGAAAGGTGTGCCCAATAATACTATAAAACTAGATAGGTGCTTGAATATGCTATAAGCATATGAGGAATAAATATCCTAAGCCGATGTTTTATGAAAAATGTAATAAAGGCTTTTCAATTAAGGGAACTTAGCTTAGCACCGAGTGAACTTGACAATGAAAGGTGTTGACTTCCCTTGGAGGAAGATTCACCATTTGTTCCTTATAGAGTGTTGACTTCCATTATATGAATACTCACACATGAAGTGGTGTCTTCCCTTTGAGGAAGGTTCACCCATGTTTTATCATGAGAGGAGGCCCCACTTGCCCAATGGCATGTAGAGGGATTATACCTATCTCTTAGTTCTATAAACTATTCTTGCCACATAGGATCTAGAAAACTGAATTCACTTAGGATGCTAGGAGGTATGTTAAGGTTCTACTTTGGCTAAATAAACACCTTCCATTGGTGTAAGGCTCTTAAGTAAAAAATAGACAATGGAAGTAAATGACTAGGATCCTAACTAGGATGACTTAAGGGAGATTACTTAGGATAGGTGGAAGTAATGAACCCATCTAGACATTGCACAAGTATCTCCTTAGGAAGTCCTAGGGAGGTGACCTAATGTGTATGATTATTTTTATGTCCTTATGCATCACATTGTAGTAATTGTCTACTTGTGATGGAGATGTGCATGGAATGAGTCTACATGATGTGATCCTATCCTCATATGTACTATGTTGGTCTAAATGACTATATGATTAAGGTCTTGTATTGAAATGAATGAAGTTATCTTCACTTACTTGTTGATGTATGAAGTGTTAAGGCTTGTGGTCTCATGAAGGGTTTACTAAGTATGTATGAGGTTATGGGGCTTCACATGTACATTGCACTAGTAGATTAAGATTGGGATTATGAGTAAGGTCTTATAAGGTTCTATGTGAAGTAAAATAAGTATATGTGCATAATGACTAGGAGTTCACTGCAATGTCCTTATAGTCTTGGCTTAAATATGTCTATGTTATACTATACTTCAATGATGGTATGTGTTGCCTTGTATAGATTATATGTATGGTATCCTTTGTCCTTAAGGTGATGCATTGCACCAATTATCACTAGAGGGTTACTTGGGAGGTTGATGAGTTAAAAGAAAAAGGGTTCACTGTTAAGGGAAATTAGCTTACTGTAAAGTGACCTCAATTATGGCTTAAATTCAAATAATTGATTTTATATGATGTTTGGACTTTGAATATGTCTATATGGAGTATGTGAATGATATAAATTCTATTATCTAAAGGTTTTAAGAAGATTTACTCAAAAAGGCATGAAGTATGATTTCAAGGAAATGTCCCTTGTAAATAAATGCATGTTTTTGCATGGTTGCCATACTTAGTGCATTCTTGTACCAATCCCATTCTTTTCTATTTTTTACACAAAGTGTAGGATATGGATGCTTAAAGGATGTCTACATGATTGAGGAGCTTGATATGTGATTCCCAAGCTCAAGGAAAGGAATCATTAAGTTCCAAGGATCTCCTAAATTATGGTTTACTGTAAAGTATATAAATTAGTACATATGTCTTATGTTTTAAGGGCAGTGTCTCTAATGTACTCTAATGTTGTTGAGTCTATGAAGGCAAAGAGACTTAAGGTCTAATTATGTATTATAAATTATGTTTTACGTATATATATGAAGTAAAATTTCTAGCATATGATGTGCTACGAAAAGTTTTAAATTTTCAGCTAAATTCACAATGACAATGCAATGAATGATAACTATGGGCTTGTATAAGACCTACGAGAGGTCAAGTACGCCATGATACTTCTAGGGGGTGCTCCCTGGATTTGGCAAAAGACGTGAACAACCCATTCCCAATCCCATTCACACAAAATAGAGTTTCCCTCCAAAACCAATTCTCCCTAGAAGCCTCCATTGAAGGTGAAGCTCAAGAACAACTTATATCTTGGATTCCTATGGGTTCTTAATCAAGTTTTAGAGGTTTTTATATAGACAAAGTTATGGTGATTCTTAATCTATAAGTAACCTTCCACTTGGTGAGTTAATCTCAAAGTTCTCAAAGAAGTTTCATGATCAAATCTCTTCTTCTTCAATCTAACCATGGGTTCTTTATAAAAATGTTTTTAATGACTTAATCATGATGAATTGATGATAATGTATTGGTTTTAACGTAAAATTTAATCAAATTGCTTTATAAACCCATGTCCCTTTCCAAACTCAATTTAGCCCTTGCATGGGCATTGTGATCGTGGCTTGCTATTGGTAGATTTGTGATTCTCTTATGTTTAATTGGTTATATATACTGTTATTTACGTGTATTGATGATGACTTGATGACGAAGGATCCATGTGTATAAATGTATGAAGAATTGAACATGACTAGTGTGTATAAATGTATGAAGAATTGAACATGACTAGACTATGTCATTATGTGATCACTGTAACTTTGACCTTTAATTGGATAAAAGCGGAATCCGATTATGTTAAGGTACTTGTAGATACATCCTTAGGTTAATATAATGAATTGTAAGTATAAATCTTGTATGATCAAAGTGAAGAAGGCGTAGTATGAGTTGATCTAGGTTCTTCTAGTCTATGCATTAATAATGCTATGTAGGTGATGTGATCTATATTTTAAGATGAATAAAGCATGATTAAGACTTGATTTCTGTCTGTTTAGGTACTGCCCTAAATGTATATCATATATACAAGATGATTGATGAACAAAGACAAAGGAAATTAGTTGATGATCTATAACTCTCTACTTTCTAGTATATATGTGATATATTGTAGTAGCTTGTAATGTGATCTTGTAGCGACTTATACATAGTTTCTCCTATGATTAAATATATATTTAGATATCGCCCTATAATGTATTGATGATTAAAAAGGTGTATTTATCAATGATGATCAATGGTTGATGAATTGGTAAAGAATGACCATTTTCCTATACTTTTAATATTATTGTAGTTGATGAAGCCTTGTATGGCATTGTATTGTATGGTGCACTTATGGTGGCGGCGTTTACTTCTTGTCAATCTATATATGTGTTGATTATGGCCTTGAAGTCAAATTTATTAATATATGAGTGTGTGGTTATGATGATCAAACTATGTGAATCTTATGCCTACTTTCCTATTCTAGTTGTGATCTAGGTTGTATGACTATTGTATAAGCATGTGTATATCTATGTTAGGGTAAAGTGTAGGTGCTTTCATTGATGAGTTAAAAAGTTAAAGAATCCCTTACCTATGTACCCCTATGTGAATGCATGAATAGCAAAAGTTAAGAGTCATTAGTGTTATATGAAGTTGACTTGTCTTCTATACTATTGTGTGTTGTATGATCTATGCTTGAATGTGTATTATGGTCTAAGAGGGTGGCTGCCTCAATGTAGTGATCATATTGACCAATGTACACACACCCTCACTGTACATGCATGCTTACAATGTAGTAATGGTTCAAAGAGTCTAATGAAAGGTTGTACTCATATTCATAGTGTCTACTACTATGTATGTTAAGCTTATGTCTATGAAAGTATGATATGTGTTTCCTTAACTAGTATGACTTGATAGGTGTACTAGTATGGGAAAGGGTATGAGACCTTGCCTATGCATTGCACATGTGTGCCTTGATAAGATAGTTCCTAGGTTTTGTCTCCATGTGCATGAATATGAATGTATGGTCATGTGTGGTCTTAATGTGTTTGTGTGAAAGGAGTGCTCACATATATGTATACACAAACACATGAATGTTCATCTAGTCAATATAAGAGCCTTGAAAGGTGTGTTCAAGTGTATCCTCAACTAGATAGTGCTAATACATATGCTATGTCCATGTGAAAGGATTTCATACATGATTTAGGTTGATGAACTGTCATCTATGACCTATGAGCTAAGCATACGAGGGGATGACTCTCTCCTAAGCCTAATTTTCTAAAGTAATGTTAATAAAGCCTTATTAAAAAAAAAGGAACTTAGCTTAGCATCGAGTGAACTTGTAGATGAGGGGAGGCACCTTCCTAAGGAAAGAAGGCTAAAGCGTCCACTAACGGTCCTCACGGGGTGGAAAGCCTCATGACCCAAAAAGGTTGTAGAGAGATGTTTCCATGATGGCCCCCAAGTTCCATAAATTATGCTTGCCACATAGGATCTAGCAATGTTATATCAACTAATATGCTAGCATGTGTTAATGTTCTACCTTGGCTAGGTAAGATCACCTTACATTGGTGTAAGGCTCTACAACATCAAACTCCATGTTTAGCACCCATGGTCTTAGTGTTGGTTAAGACTATAGTTTCCCTAAAGTAAAATGGACAATGAAAGTAAATGACTAAGGATACTAACAAGGATAACCTAAGGGAAGATACTTAGTATAGGTGGAAGTAATGAACCCACCTAGACATTGCACAAGTAGCTCTCTAAGGGAGTTCTAGAAAGGTGACCTAATGTATGTGCATATGTTATGATTCTCTTGCATGAACTTGTGTTAGTAGACACATGATGAGATGATATGAAAAATGGTGGTCTTATTGACTGTATGATGAATGTCTTGCTTGACATGAATGAAGTTGTCTTCTCTTACTATGTTGAAGTATGAATTGGATGTTAAGGCTTGTGGTCTCATGATAGGCTTACTAAGTATGTGTCAGTTAAGGGGCTTCACATGTACATTGCACTAGTAGACTTAGATTGGGATTGTTAGTAAGGTCTTTGATGTTCTATGTGAAGTTAAATTGGTATATATGAATAAGGAGTAAAGTTCACTGTAATGCCTTATAGTCTTGACTTGAATTTGTCTTGTAATAGGCTATACTTCTATGATGACATGTGTTGGCTTATGTAGGTTGTATGTATGTTATCCTTGTGACCTTGAGGTGATTCATTGCACCATGTATCACTAGAGGGTTACTTGGGAGGTTAATGAATAAAAGAAAAGATAGCTCACTGTAAAGAAGGAAATAGCTCACTGTAATGTGACTTTAAAATGCCGTAAATTCTATATGTAATCTTATATGATGTTTGGAATTTGAATTTGTCTATATGAAGTATGTGAATGATATAAATTCTATTGTATAAAGGTTTATGAAGATTTACTAAAAAAGGCATGAAGTATGATTTCAAAAAAATGTCCCTTTTAAATGCATGTTTTTGCATGGTTGTCATACTTAGTGCATTCTTGTACTAACTCCATTCTTCTCTACTTCTTACACAAAGTGTAGGTTATGGATGCTTAACGGATGTCTATATGATTTAGGAGCTTGATATGTGATTCTCAAGCTCAAGGAAAGGAATCCTTAAGTTAAGGATGTCCTAATGTTTAGCTTACTGTAAAGTCTTATGAATTGTATAGTTATGTATTATGTTATAAGGGTCGAGTCCTATTGTACTCTTATGATGTTTTTGTCTAGGATGGCAAAGAGACTTAAGGTCTAAATATGTATTATGAGTTAATTTTATATATATATGAAGTGAAGTTCCTAGCATATGATGTGTTATGAAAAGTTTTTGAATTTCCCCCTAAATTTACTATGACAATGCGATAAATGATAACTATGGGCTTGTATAAGACCTCCGGAAGGTCAAGTACGCCATGTTAATTCTAGGGGGTGCTCCCCGGATGTGACAAACGTGGTATCAGAGCATGAGGTTTTAAAAGTGGTTAGGGTCCAACAAGGCTCATATTGCCACGTCTAGTAGAGTCTCGTATCATTGGTGGTGACACATCAAATGGTATGGGAGGCTATAGGACGATAGAGTTTCCCTTCTTCATCTTTCTGATATCGTGCCATAGAACTTAAGTCTATAAGATCTTTCTCTTATGTTTTCTTGTCCGGTGTTCTTTTAGATGTGATTGCTTGGATGAGATTGTTTCTCTATATTTGAGTGAGAAAAGGTGAGTTTTGATGTTATCTTTGTTTTATGGTCTCATTAAGTATATGTGAAGGTGACTTTTGGTATGTTTGGTTGATATGATGCCCTTTGTGTCTATACATGAAGTCTATGTGAAATGGTATGTTACGTTGAGAGATGTTAAAAGTTATTATGGTAAAAAAAATATCTCTCGTTTGGAATGATGTGTTACTATATGGTTTTAGATGAAGGTAGCCTAATGATATGATTTGAGTCTGAAATGCTTAGTGACTACCTATGGAAGCATGCTACCCTAGGAATATGTGCTTAAAAGTGTTCAATGTTTTCCTTTGTATATGTGTGGTCCTTGATAAGTTGCCTAGTATGGATTGGAGTCTTTGTAAAGACTTTATCCTAGGTGTGAAGGTAGTATTATTGTCCTTGTGGGTGTTGATGAGGGTTGGATTGACCTAGATGTCACCTTTCTGTAATGACCAAATAAAAAGAAGAAATTTTACGGCTAAGTCTCCTCTATTGTATCCCCTAATATTGCATGACCTTGGTGCCTATTGTATTGTATAGAAACCTTAGGTGGATGAATTGTTTGACCTAACTTGATGATTGGGGATAAATTGCCTAGGTGATAAATTTTAGAGTGCCTTGCTTGACTTACAATAATTCCTGCTAAAGTGGTAATCACTTGTAAGTGATGAAAATGAAGGTTGTTAAGATAAAGATCCTCTTAAGGTTGGGTTAAGTTGCTCTTAATTGGATTTACCCTAAGTGGGGGATGGTGATGGAATAGTAAGGTTGTAGATATTTCTACTTTGTCCTTCTATCTTTGCTTGAGCTTGAAGCTAATAAATTCCTAGTAAGCTCGCTCATGATAAGAGTTTTTGCATAAAATATTAATTGCATGACCTCTATATGTTTGGTATGTATTGATTGACTCTACATTAAGGATATTATGAAGATCCAAAGTGCATGAAAGAAAAAAATTTGAACAAAATCCATGTTTTCTCATGTTGATTTGCATCTTGATATGCTAGTTGTGCATTTGACTTCATGATATAAGGTAAGAAACATGGTTGTAGTCACCTGTGAGGTGTAATGTTTAGCCTTATAATAAAAATTTGAGTCTCTTTAAAATGAAATATGTTGAGTCTCTTGAAAACTATGTGACTTGTATGCTTTGGGAAGCATGATTGTAGGCTCACTCTTGAAAAGTGAAAGCATGTTTAGCTAAGTGTTCATGTGTGTGCCTATGATTTGTATTATTATTCCCAAATGATGCTTACTGTGAAGGCGATTACTATGTTAGAAATTGACATTATGTGAAATGGCTTTCTATTTGTTGTGATATACTTGGTGTGACTTACCATTTAGACTTCACTAGGAAGGAAACATGAGCATGCCTTGGTTTAAAAGTTGAGATTTTCTCATTATAGAAGGGGCTTGACCTTGTGCCTTGCTTACGTGTGAACTCATGATACATGTAAGTGTGTTGCCATGGAGACAACTAAGAATGGTATGGTTGAGTATGACCTTCATTGCACTAGGTCTAACTAATAAAGATCTTTGTTGATTCAATTAACTCAAGTCTATGTGCATTGAAGTATGAGTGCCTAATTGTTTCTTGAGTGTTGTTGGAATTTGCCTAAGTGTGACTTAAAGATGGTTGCAAGATGAGCTCTTAATGAATTTGTTACCATATTATGATTAGGAGAAGGATGTTCCTCCTATAAACATGATAAGAACCTTTGTGTTTGATGCATTGAAGAGTGAGTGAATGAAAGTTTTGCTTGCTTGTGTGCATTGAGTGCTAAAATGATTTGAAGTTGTGTTCCTTGTAAGTTTGGTGAATTAACTTCTATGTTACGATGTTATGAATGTGATGAACTGCTATATGATGCATTGAGGTCCTTGTTGTGATTAAGTTTTCTAAGTGTCATTCGAAGACAAATGTTCCCAAGTGGGGGATATTGTAAGACCCCCCCCCCCCAAATGAGTTAGGTTGTCTAGAGCCTAAAATGTTTGTCATAAGAGTCTAAGGTCATAAAATGGTTCATAATGTGGTATTGAGTCAATGTATAAGGTTTGAGGTGATTTGGAAATCAACGTACATGGACGACCAAGAAGTTCGATGACTAGTCACCTATATGCCTCATGTGTCTATACTTTCTTATATTTGTATGCCATGAGCTTACGAAGTCTTAAAATTAGTTAAAATTATGTTTGTAGGAAGTATATGGATTTGATGAAGTTTAGAGGTCAAACATCCAAGAATGTCTAAGACATTCGAAAGTTAGCCCTTGAGACGTTCATGTGTGTCTTGATGGAGCCTAGTAAATTTGCGCGTGTTGCGAGTTATTGTTTAGGTTGAAATAATGTGGAAGGTCCTTGACTTGTTAATGTTCATATTTACGTTAGAAACGCCCGGGTATGATTTCCCAAGGGCCCTGCAAAAGGGCCTACAAGAAGGACCCAAAGGCTGTCGAGACACTGCCTTGGTAGTGTTAATCGACTGAACCAAATGACACCCCGTTTGTTGACAAACAGCACGTTGGTGAGGTGTCATTGATGGACACTTATCCTGTACAAGGCTCAACCAAAGAACAACCCAAGGTCCAATCGACGGAAGCCACAAATGGTCCGTCGATGGACCTACTGGGCATCGATGGTGTCCGTCGATGCAGGCTGGCGCATCACTGCCTTGCGACTGCTCACTTAAGGGGAGAATGGGAAATTCACCCCACGTCCTAAAATGACCCTACTTGATTAATTTAGCTATTTTTGGGTGTCTATAAGTGATAAAAAACATGAACAACCCATTCCCAATCCCATTCACACAAAATAGACTTTCCCTCCAAAACCAATTCTCCCTAGAAACCTCCATTCAAGGCGAAGCTCAAGAACAACTTCGAACTTGGATTCTTGTGGGTTCTTTATCAAGTTTTAGAGGTTTTTATCTATACAAAGGTATCGTGATCCTTCATCTCTAAGTAACCTTTCACTTGGAGAGTTAATCTCAAAGTTTTCAAAGAAGTTTCATGATCAAATCTCTTCTTCTTCAATCTAACCATGGGTTCTTTCTAAAAACATTTTTAATGACCTATGTAACATTCCAGAAAATTTTATGTTTAGTGAAGAGCCTAGTAGGTTTTTAAGAATGTGTATTGGGGTACATAGGCATCCCAATGCCCAATATTGAGAAATATTGAGCATTTATAGAATATTGGCTTAAGGGTGTTAGCCAATTTCTATATATACACAAGTGTGTATAATATAATCCAAGCTTGTTTAAGAAATGTACCTACAATGAAGACCCTAACCTAAAAATACACATATTGATTCTCAACTCAACACATTAGGTACTAGGCATCCAAGTATCAAGCCTAGGTACCATAGCACATAACCATTTAAAATGATCATTTAGATTAAGTAGTGCCCAAGGACATAGTGAGGATCCTTGGGACAATAAGTAAACATTCCAAATGAACCTTCCAGAATAGTTAGTTAGGAAAGTGCACGCAACACATGTGCAAGCACATGTGCAACTGGCCAAGGGACAAGCTAACCGATTCGATTAGAGTGGTTGGGGACAGGCACGCGTCCGGGTCAGCCCACGTGGGGCCA
Source organism: Solanum sitiens (assembly GCA_016801875.1). Lineage (NCBI taxonomy): Eukaryota > Viridiplantae > Streptophyta > Magnoliopsida > Solanales > Solanaceae > Solanum > Solanum sitiens. The sequence continues at coordinate 142,713 of JABWTJ010000673.1, forward strand.
AGCTCCCTAACCGGTTCTAGACCCTAATTAACTGACCTAACTAACTAACTAACCTAGGACAAACCAAAAATAACTAACTAAGGGACCCGACAACCTAAGACATAATCGGGTGATACCAAACCGTGTAACTAACTAAGAGACAACCTAGTACCTAACCTAGGATGGTCCAAAGGGTTGGTTATGGTCCTAACAACTTAGGGGTACTTTAGTAATTACCCTACGTTACCTAATTAATTAATTTAACAACTTAATTAATTAATTTAAATAGTCAAAACCGAAACCCTTTAGCAATTTTCAGATTTCGGTTAAGTCAAGTAAGAGACCACCTAGTACCTAACCTAGGATGGTCCAAAGGGTTGGTTATGGTCCTAACAACTTAGGGGTACTTTAGTAATTATCAAAGGTTACCTAATTAATTAATTTAGAAACTTAATTAATTAATGTAAATAGTCAAAACCGAAACCCTTAAGCAATTTTCAGATTTCGGTTAAGTCAAGTAAGAGACAACCTAGTACCTAACCTAGGATGGTCCAACGGGTTGGTTATGGTCCTAACTGTCACACCTCAAAACCCATTAAGACGGACAGGCACCCGATGCCCTAAAGGCCCGAGAGAACCAACCTACAACCTGTTCTTACTGAGCATATACTATAACAATTGAGACAAGTTAACTTTGGATGCAGCGATACAAACCAACGTAAGTAGATCCAAAAGTTATATACAAGACTTGGCCGTTTAGGCCACAACTCCTTAAGACACAACTGAACCATGTACATACGTCTACAAAGCCTCTAAAAGATAGAAGACTAGAGTAGGTCGGGACAGACCCCGCCTTACCCTTAACTACGATACAATACCAAACGAATTTACCAAGGAGTTAATAAAGCTCCGAATCAACTTGGAGCTCACCAAAAGTAGCAGAATTTCGAGTGCTTCTACTGAGGAGGTCTACTAGCTGGAGTACCTGAGCCTGCAGCATGAAATGCAGCGTCCCCAATACGGGACGTCAGTACGAAAAATGTACTGAATATGTAAGGCAAAAAGTATATGTAATACAAGGCACAAATGAAATCAAGTAGCAACATATGAGTGCATAGATTAGGAGAGAAGACCACCTTTGCTTACTCTTGTGGAATCAAGTAAGCTAGATTCTTTTCTTTACCTTCTTTGTATGTTATAATCTTTGTTGGGCATGTGATACAAGTGACCAGCTGATCAGTGGTAGAAGAGGATGACCCATGCTAGGCGTATTAACCCTGGGATGCGGTCCTCATAATTACACAACTTGGGATCGGCCCATGCTAGGCTTTCGCCCCTGAGCTGCCACCCTTCTATACCAATAGGGATCGGCCCATGCTAGGCTTTCGCCCCTAAGCTGCCACCCTTAATTAAATAGATTTCTTCACTTAGCTTCTTTAATCTTTGAGATTATTGTTAATCAGTTCATAACTCTTTTGAGATGTTATTTTGGATAATCGTAACATTTTGAGATGTTGATTTGGTGGTCATAATCATCTTGGAGACATGAAATTACGGAACAGTAGTGGAATACATGAAAACAATACTTTGAGGCAGTAACAATGACATAAGGAGCTATGAAACATCAACACCTTACTTTAAGACCTTAATGGCACAATTGACTTCAATTGGCTTAGGAGAAGGATTCATCAAACTTTCTTTTGCAAATACCATTTCTATAACAGCACAAGGGGAAATTACACAAGTATAGAGTAGTGAACATATAATGAAGTAGTTCCATGTACTTAGAATGGGGAAAGAAATATTGTTAGCTATTTGGAGATAGTACGCTGCCACCATGCTTTCTTTTCTAGAAATAGAACTTATGAGAATCACTTCATTGATATTAATTGCAGGTGGCAGATTTCATGCCAAAAGGATATAGAATCGAATAGCCTTACATACCTTATATTTATGACCAATACCACTATCACGATTCAGCCTTCCTTATTGGGTGCTAATCTACAACATAAGTCATGATTAAGCTAACATCAGCAGCTAATCACAATAAGGTTCTCCAAAACAGTAGCTAAAAATATTTGATGGAAATCAGGCCCATACAACCCTTACATAAATGGTGAACCACCACACCCTTCCTCTACACATTAATACAACTTCAAACATCATTTCCAGAGATACCCAAACAGCCCTCAACAACAATATTCATAAGGCAGCCACTAACAATCTCAAATCTTTCAGCATAATAGGAGAATATTGACTCAAAGATTTATCACAATCCATGAATTCTTGATAA
>JABWTJ010000673.1:146793-163532 GCA_016801875.1 Solanum sitiens
AAAGGTGGTCTTCTCTCCTAATCTATGCACTCATATGTTGCTACTTGATTTCATTTGTGCCTTGTATTACATATACTTTTTGCCTTACATATTCAGTACATTTTTCGTACTGACGTCCCGTATTGGGGACGCTGCATTTCATGCTGCAGGCTCAGGTACTCCAGCTAGTAGACCTCCTCAGTAGAAGCACTCGAAATTCTGCTACTTTTGGTGAGCTCCAAGTTGATTCGGAGCTTTATTAACTCCTTGGTAAATTCGTTTGGTATTGTATCGTAGTTAAGGGTAAGGCGGGGTCTGTCCCGACCTACTCTAGTCTTCTATCTTTTAGAGGCTTTGTAGACGTATGTACATGGTTCAGTTGTGTCTTAAGGAGTTGTGGCCTAAACGGCCAAGTCTTGTATATAACTTTTGGATCTACTTACGTTGGTTTGTATCGCTGCATCCAAAGTTAACTTGTCTCAATTGTTATAGTATATGCTCAGTAAGAACAGGTTGCAGGTTGGTTCTCTCGGGCCTTTAGGGCATCGGGCGCCTGTCCGTCTTAATGGGTTTTGAGGCGTGACATCTATGGAGAAACCAACAAGTAGAAGAAGTTACCTGGGAAGCAGAAGAAGCAATGAAATTGAAGTATCCTCACCTCTTCCACACTAGTGGGAATGATCAAAATGTTAGTGGAGGCATTGACAAGTAAGTATAAGTCTATATGTTCAATGTGATTAATAGTAGTACTAGCTTAGGCTTGAACTTGTTTAGGCCGCACAACCATGCTAACATTCGAGGATGAATGTTCCAAGGGGGGAAGGATGTAACGGCCTGTATTTTTGTATGTGGTAGTTCTATTCATGTTATACTTGACTTATACTTATAGTGTAGGTGAGGGATCATATTTCTTACATGATTAGTCTTGGTTTAAACTAGCTTGGAAGGTAATGTAATGCCTTGCACGTTTTAGCATATGTACTGCAAGTTAACTCCGATGGAAAGTATTTAAGTAATTATAGTAAGGTGGTAATTGAGTTAGCAGCTGCATCACCTACTTGATCTATATTATAGTTAAAGGGCCCAAGTTTGATTGACCAGATTTAGGCTTATATTTAGGGGCTCATTTGAAGCCCAAAGCTATTAAAGAAAATGTGAATGAAAGAAGGCCCAACAGCCAAATCTGCCAATTGGCCATTATGGATAAAGCCCAAGTGAAACTAAGTAAGTACATGACATCCCTGAAGATGTGTGTTACCATGGTAATTCGGGGGGCCAGTGGTACCACCTACTTGGCACTAAGCTGTCCAGGCTGATTAAAAGAACAAAGGAAAAATGACAGCCAGGTCCAAATTATTAAATCCAAAAGGGCCCAAGGTTAAAAGGACAAGCAGAGTGGGTGCAACTACTTGACATTATATGGCCCAAATTTGGTCAGAGTTGTCGCCTAACACCTCCTTTTTCAAAGGATAAGGATCAAGTCTTATTCTCCATTTTGAACTTGCAAAATTTCAGATTTTCTTAAGTTCTTTCTTGGTCTCTCTTGGCTTCAATAAGCAGCCCTAAAACACCTTAGGGATTCTTGAGTGCTGTCTCATTTTCAAGTAAGAAGTTTGAAGGAGAGTTTGAATTCTTGAAGTACAAATTTAGAGGATAAATTTCCAGAATTAAGGTAAGACTTCAACCCATTTGTTTTCCTCTCTTTGATCATGTTTGGATTGGAGAATTTTGTATATATTTATCAAGAATTCATGGATGATGATAAATCTTTGAGTCAATATTCTCCTATTATGCTGAAAGATTTGAGATTGTTAGTGGCTGCCTTATGAATATTGTTGTTGAGGGCTGTTTGGGTATCTCTGGAAATGATGGTTGAAGTTGTATTAATGTGTAGAGGAAGGGTGTGGTGGTTCACCATTTATGTAAGGGTTGTATGGGCCTGATTTCCATCAAATATTTTTAGCTACTGTTTTGGAAAACCTTATTGTGATTAGCTGCTGATATTAGCTTAATCATGACTTATGTTGTAGATTAGCACCCAATAAGGAAGGCTGAATCGTGATAGTGGTATTGGTCATAAATATAAGGTATGTAAGGCTATTCGATTATATATCCTTTTGGTATGAAATCTGCCACCTGCAATTAATATCAATGAAGTGATTCTCATAAGTTCTATTTCTAGAAAAGAAAGCATGGTGGCAGCGTACTATCTCCAAATAAAGCTACAATATTTCTTACATCCTCATTCTAAATACATGAACTACGTCATTATATGTTCACTACTCTATACTTGTGTAATTTCCCCTTGTGCTGTTATAGAAATGGTATTTGCAAAAGAAAGTTTGATGAATCCTTCTCCTAAGCCAATTGAAGTCAATTGTGCCATTAAGGTCTTAAAGTAATGTGTTGATGTTTCATAGCTCCTTATGTCATTGTTACTGCCTCAAAGTATTATTTTCATGTATTCCACTACTGTTCCGTAATTTCATGTCTCCAAGATGATTATGACCACCAAATCAACATCTCAAAGTGTTACGATTATCCAATTTAACATCTCAAAAGAGTTATGAACTGATTAACAATAATCTCAAAGATTAAAGAATCTAAGTGAAGAAATCTATTTAATTAAGGGTGGCAGCTTAGGGGCGAAAGCCTAGCATGGGCCGATCCCTATTGGTATAGAAGGGTGGCAGCTCAGGGGCGAAAGCCTAGCATGGGCCGATCCCAAGTTGTGTAATTATGAGGACCGCATCCCAGGGGTTAATACACCTAGCATGGGTCATCCTCTTCTACCACTGATCAGCTGGTCACTTGTATCACATGCCCAACAAAGATTATAACATACAAAGAAGGTAAAGAAAAGAATGTAGCTTACTTGATTCCACAAGAGTAAGCAAAGGTGGTCTTCTCTCCAAATCTATGCACTCATATGTTGCTACTTGATTTCATTTGTGCCTTGTATTACATATACTTTTTGCCTTACATATTCAGTACATTTTTCGTACTGACGTCCCGTATTAGGGACGCTGCATTTCATGCTGCAGGCTCAGGTACTCCAGCTAGTAGACCTCCTCAGTAGGAGCACTCGAAATTCTGCTACTTTTGGTGAGCTCCAAGTTGATTCGGAGCTTTATTAAGTCCTTGGTAAATTCATTTGGTATTGTATCGTAGTTAAGGGTAAGGCAGGGTCTGTCCCGACCTACTCTAGTCTTCTATCTTTTAGAGGCTTTGTAGACGTATGTACATGGTTCAGTTGTGTATTAAGGAGTTGTGGCCTAAACAGCCAAGTCTTGTATATAACTTTTGGACCTACTTACGTTGGTTTGTATCGCTGCATCCAAAGTTATCTTGCCTCAATTGTTATAGTATATGCTCAGTAAGAACAGGTTGTAGGTTGGTTCTCTCGGGCCTTTATGGCATCGGGTGCCTGTCCGTCTTAATGGATTTTGAGGCGTGACAGTTATAATAATCATCTTTAGAAGGTTTGCTATGGAAATATTCTGAGAGTAGGTAAGCCCAGACTATGCCATCCTAAAGTGGAAACCGGTAGGCAAAGAAGGACGTTTAGGGGAGTACACAAAGTTGAGGCGCTGTTAGGGTAACTGATTGAAGAAGAAAACCATAGTAGTGACTAGACGAGATGATTATTAAATTGTTATTATTACATAATGAATAAGTATAATCTGTGAAGAGGTTAGAAGGAATAAAATTTTAGCGAAAGAAATGATAAAATGACTACCTATTTATTAGATGATGATGTTAATTATATGATATTATTATTCTATATATTGAAAGATCTTGATGCTGATATAAGAAGAATAATCTATGATAGATTAGTAACATACGAAATAATTGAAGAAATAATTTATGACTGGTCCGAAATAGTTATAGGAGATGATTGTGATCTTGATTATTTATTTGATGATTTAGAATTATATAGAGATCAATGGTAAATTATAGATATTTGCTATTATGGAAAGAAACTAAAGAAAAGATAGAACTACTAGAAAAATTATTAATTGAAAATATAAATAAATATTTCTATTTTAGAGATGAAGAATATTTAGAATATATAGAAAATAATGCTAAGGAAATACAAAGATTGAATATAATTAAAAAAGAATATTATGAAAAAACATTTTCTTAAAAAGTGAAAAAGGAAAATAATAATATAGAAAGAAAGGTAAAAAAGATGAAGAAAAAGTTAAATAACTTATATACGAAATATGAATTATTAAAAACCACTAAAAAAGATACTACTAAAGAAAATTTGTTGATAGATATAATTTCAAAAACAGAATATAAATATATTTGTTATTTGAAGAAACAATATGAACAGAGAAATATATAAACAACTGATAGATAAAATAAATGAAAAAGATATGAATATGAATTTAAAAAACAAATAATAGAAGACAATATATTTGCAGGAGTAAGTAGTAAAGTAATAATAATACAAAGAAGAGCTTTATATAAGTTAGAAATACAAATAAATTGCTTAGAATATAAATTACAACATGATATATGTTATAAAAACAATAATAATGAATAAAGAAGAATTTGCAGTAGATGAAAAAACTTATAAAAATCAAGAAGGATTAATAATAAAAATAGTATTTTCAAACTTAGGAAGAAGATATAAAAAAATAGGAGATAAATTATATTTAATGTTAGAAAAAGAGACAGCAAAATTAGAAGATAGTTTAACAGCTATGATAAGAATAATAAAAGAAAATGAAGAAATAGATAAAGCTAAAGAAATTGAAAAAATAAAAATACAAGCAAAACAAGAAGTACAAAAAATAGAAGAAACAAAAAATACAAAAATAAGTGAATTAGAAAAAGAATTAGCTCAGTTAAAATTATTATATGAAACTAAACAAAAAGAAAAACAGAAAGAAAAAGAAGTGGAATTAACTAGTGAAATAAATAAAATGAAACAAATATTAAATGAAAATGAAAATATTGAAATAAATGACATCAATGAAGAAATAAATGAAACAGATACAATGAATGATCAAAATTCAGAAATAAGTGATATAAGTGAAACATACACAGAAATCTTAGAACAAGTAGATAAAATAAAGAAATTAGAAATAAACACAGGAGATATAAATAAACCAAGCACATCAAGAGATAAAACTCCAGATAATAGTCCTAGAACTAGTCCTAGAAGAAGTAATCCTAGAAGATCAATACCAACTTATTATACAGAAAGTTATGAAAGATCAGATAGAGCAAATGCAATATGGAATAGTAGATTAAATAAAAAATGGACACCTAGATCAATAATAGAACAAAATAACTTTTTAGACTTAGACTGTGTTATAGATATAAACAAGGTAATCCTATTATGGGTAGGAAATTTATCTAAACAATTAGTTGATAATAAAATAGCAGTAAAAGATACACCAGGCTATATAGAAAGAACATTTGAACAACAAAATTATGGATAGAAAATTTACCATTAGAAAGTATAGCAGCACTAAGGAGTGATAAAAAAATAGATGGCTCAACAACAACATCTAATATAGATATATTAGAAAAATATGAATTAGCAATAAGAAATGAATTTGGAAGTATGACTACAGATATAAAAGAACAAAATAAAGAAAAAATAATAAATAGGCAATTAATGTCAAAATTAGCAATATGTAATATGTGTTACATAGAAGAATATACATGTGTATTTAAAGAATATTATTACAAAGCAAAATATAATACAGATGAAGCAAAAGAAATAAAACAACAATATTTTACAAAATTACCAGAACCATTTAGTACAAATGTAATTAAAGATTGGAATAATGAAGGAATGACAGATACTTTAGGAGCTAGAATAAAATTCTTACAACAATGGTTTATTCAGTTATGTGAAAATCAAAAAGAAAAATTAAAAATGGAAAAAGTATTAATAAAAAATATCGCATGTTGTAAAAACAAAATAGCACCACAATTCGGTTGTAAAGATAAATATTATAAAAAACCTAGAAAATATAAAAATTATAGAAAAACTAAAACCAGATATAAATATAAAAATCCAAGAAAAAGATATTATGTAAAAAATTATAAAATAAAAGGACCATACAGACGAAAAAGAAAATTATCAAATTGTAATTGTTACAATTGTGGAAAGTTAGGACATTTAGCTAGAGATTGTAAATTACCTAAAAATATAAAAGGAAAGCAAATAGCAGAAATAATTATGGATGAAGAAAAATACATGCAAATAGATTATATAGATTATGAATTAAGTGATGATGATAGTATATATGAAATCTCAGATATAGAAAATGAATATGAAAATGAAGAAATAAATATGGAATTAGATAATGAAATAATAACTGAAGAAATATAATGACTGAGGAAAATATAAAAATAATATCTAAAGAAGAATATCAGAATGAAGAATCAGTAGAAAAAAAATATATTTGATAATACAATTTTCCAACAAATAAAAAATAAAGAATTAGATTTAAGTGTAGAAAAAGTATTAGAAGTACCCACTTTAAAAAATTGGTTTAAAAAAAATAAAGAAGAATATTATGTAGTTAGTCAAAAAGAACATATTGTAGATTGTAAATATACAAAAGGAAAAGCATAAATACCTATATTAAATAAAAGAATGATAAATCAAGAAATACAACATATAATAGCAAAAACACCTATAAAATATGTACATTTAGGAGGAACAGAAATACTAATAAAAGCATGTTTTAGAGAAGGAATAGATACACCTATTGAAATATATTTAGCAGATGATAGAATAATACACCCTATAGAAAAAAGCGTAATAAGTGTAGTAAAAGAAATTTAATATACCAAAAATTTAAATTTATAATAAGTGCAAATTACTCAATAGCATTAACAGATAGAAACATAGATAAATTATTAGTATTATATTGGAAACTATCAGGAATAGAATTAGCACCGGGAAGTAAAATATTTACAGCAAGATGTAAAAATCTATATATATTAACAACAAAACATAAAGTAATGGCAAAAAATAAAATTGATAGAATAAAAATAGAAAACCCTTTTGACCAAGTAATTACAATAATAGATAATAATGATTATAGTTATAAAGAAATGGACATGGAAGAAGACTTAGAAATAGTAAAAGAAAGAATAAGCACTTCAAGCATACCAAATATATTAAATAGAACTACTTCATCAAGAGCTAGTACATCCAAAAGAAAATATGAAATTCCTAAAATATTAAATACAGAAGAAGAAGAAACACCAAATCATTATTTTATAACTGGAATAATTAATGAAAAAAGATATAGGATATTAATAAATACAGGACAAAAAGATAATTACATAATTAGAGAATTAGTTTTAGATACAGAAATTACAAAAACAGGACACGTATGCCCTGGATTACCTAGTGAAATTGTAACTATAAATGAAGAAACAGTAGAAAAAGAAATAATTATAGGAGGAATATTATTATTAATACCATTTAAAATCTACCAAGGAAATCAAAATATTACTTTAGGAATAAAATGGTTAGATCAATTTACACCATATAAAATAGAAGACAACCAATTAATCATAACCTGTCAAAATAAGAAAATAATTATAAAAAGAACAAAATGAATAATGAAGATATATATACTTGCAAAAATTATTGTAGAAGGATATCACAACAGATATTATACACCTATGATAGATACAGGAGCAGAAACAAATATATGTAAATATAATTGTTTACCAGAAGATAAATGGGAAAAATTAAAAACACCTATGGTAGTAACAGGATTTAACAATGAAAGTAGCATGATTACATACAAAGCAAAAAATATAAAAATACAAATATGGGATAAAATCTTAATAATAGAAGAAATGTATAATTTTGAATTTACAACAAAAGATATGTTATTAGGGATGCCATTTTTAGATAAATTATACCCTCATATAATAACTAAAACACATTGGTGGTTTACTACACCATGTGGATATAAAATAGGAGCAAAAAGAGTAAATAATAAACAAAGAAAACCAAAAGAATGGATAAAAGGAAATGAAAAAATAAATCAAGAAATGGAAAATATAAATAAAAAAGAAATAAACCAACTAGAAATTATCATATTTACAATAGATAAGATTAAAATGATAAATGAACAATTAGAACTCTTATATAGCGAAAATCCATTAGAAGGATGGGAAAAGCATAAAACAAAAGTAAAAATTGAATTAATAGATGAAAATAGTATAATAACGTAAAAACCATTAAAATATAATTTTAATGATTTAAATGAATTTAAAATGCATATAGATGAACTATTAAAGAATAATTACATACAAGAGAGTAATAGTAAACATACAAGTCCAGCATTTATAGTAAATAAACATAGTGAACAAAAAAGAGGTAAAAGTAGAATGGTTATAGATTATCGTAATCTAAATGCTAAAACTAAAACTTATAATTATCCAATACCAAATAAGATATTAAAAATAAGACAGATACAAGGATATAATTATTTTAGTAAATTTGATTGTAAATCAGGATTTTATCATTTAAAATTAGAAGAAGAATCTAAACAATTAACAGCATTTACAGTACCACAAGGTTTTTATGAATGGAATGTTTTACCATTTGGATATAAAAATGCACCAGGTAGATATCAACATTTTATGGATAACTATTTTAACCAACTAGAAAATTGCATTGTCTATATAGATGCTATATTATTATTTTCTAGAACACAGGATGAACATATTAGGTTATTAGAAAAATTTATACATATAATTAAACAATCAGGTATAAGTTTAAGTAAAAAGAAAGCAGAAATTATGAAATCACAGATAGAATTTCTAGGAATACAAATAGATAAAAATGGTATAAAAATGCAATCACATATAGTACAGAAAATAATCAACCTAGATGAAGATATAGATACAAAAAAGAAATTACAATCCTTTTTAGGATTAGTAAACCAAGTACGAGAGTACATACCAAAATTAGCAGAATATTTAAAACCATTACATAGAAAACTTAAAAAAGATGTTGAATATCATTTTGATAATAAAGATAAAGAACATATAAGAAATATTAAGAATTTATGTAAAAAATTACCAAAACTTTATTTTCCTGATGAAAATAAGATATTTATTTATATAGTCGAAACAGACTCAAGTAATCATAGCTATGGAGGAGTTTTAAAATATAAATATGAGAATGGAAAAACAGAACACCATTGTAGATATTATTCAGGATCTTATACAGAAGCACAAATAAAATGGGAAATAAATAGGAAAGAATTATTAGCATTATATAAATGTTTATTAGCATTTGAACCATTTATTGTTTATAATAAATTCATTGTAAGAACAGATAATACACAAGTAAAATGGTGGATAACAAAAAAGATAGATGATTCAGTTACAACAAAAGAAATAAGAAGATTGGTATAAAATATATTAAACTTTACATTTACAATTGAAGTGATAAAAACTGACAAAAATATTATTGCAGATTATCTCTCAAGAAGAAACTAGCCCAAATATACAAGAAAAAATACTAATTGCCATAACTACACTTTGTCAAAAAGTGGAAAGTCTTGACAGTGAAGTACAGCTATTGAAGAAAGCATATAATAGTCAGCAGCATGACTCTAAAAATGCGGAGCTACGTCATGAGGCAGACGATAAAAGGCCAGAGCTAAAAGGTGACGTTGAGAAACACCTAAAAACTCAAAATATTAACAAATTATCAGTTGCAGGTACAAGTACAGGAGCTATGGAAAAAACTACTCCAAGAAATACAAACCTAAATAGCCTATTTGCAAAACCGTTTATTCCAAAAATCCAAATAATAGATACTCCAACACCACAAACATCTACATATGCAGCCAGCCTACATAAAGAAAAGAAAATATATAACCATATTTCCCAAAGTTATATTGAAAATATATACCAAATACTAACCTTTTTAAACTCTAAACCTAGATCTACAACGACTACCGAAAAGACCCAAGATTATTTAACCCAAAAACTACAAGGTTACAACAAACTGATTGCACAACCAAAGGCAAACCCCAATCTAGTTAAAACCTATTATAATTATGGATTATTGAGTACAGTTTATACATATACAGGAGAAGAGATAAGTGGAATCCCAGAAGTCTACAAATCCTTTTTAATATATAAAAAGATAACCAAAGGAAATTTATTTTTTATTAGATTTTATACAGCACCAGCTGAGATACTTTACAACGAGATAAAACCAATGATCCAGGTAGTAAAAATTGGATTAACTCGGGAGATGATAATACCGGAAGAGATAGGACAACAGCCGAAAATACCAAAAGTTGAGATACCTAGTTTCTATGCAAATAAAAGAATAATTGGGTTATCAACTATCATACAAGAATTAGCCAATAATTATTTACAAGGTAATGCTATATGGAGTTATTATTCTAGAGACCATTTAATGATCTACGCCAATTCGCGAGAAGTAAGACAAGCAGATATGGAAGAAGTCCAGAAATGGATTTTGTCCCTACTGAAACCAAAATCTACACCAACAACTAGAGCATTAAAGAAGGGATTTATTTCTGAAGAATTATTAACAAGATACTGTAAGATAATTGGACACAAATATCCAGAACACATATGCTCAAAATGCAATGAAGGAGATGATACTATTCCTGAAGTCCTATTCGAATAAAGATACGACAAAAATCAAAGACTGTAGAAGATAAATATGTTGAAAAGAAGATAAGAAGAAGAAATACAAAGTGGCAGACAAAGAAAAAGAAAGAGATAAGTATCTTTGAAAAAATGTAAAAGAAGAGATAAGATTAGTTTTTATTTTAAGTGTGTCGGCCATAAAAGGCTATTATTATAAAGTTTTCTTGTATTATAATAAGAGTCAAAAGTATGTTGGCCATTATAAATAGTAAAGGCCAATAAGTCTTAAAGTTAATAGTTAGTATTTTGTCTTTTTGTGTCGGCCAAATATAATTAGGCCATGTGTAAAGTAAGTGTCGGCCACTTATATTGGCCAAACATGTAAGTTTTCTTGTATAAATAGAGGCATTTGCCTTCATAAATAAAATCATCACCTTCCTTCATCACTTCTCTCTAATTATTCGCCCCTAATTATTAAATGTGGCGCGCAACACATTCATAACTAAGGATCTACAAGACACGACTTTGTAGACCCCCTAGGATGAACTGCTCTGATACCACTTTGTCATAACCCAACCCTAGTTAAGGCAGACAAGTACCTTATGAACACATGCTTTACAAGTAATCTATGATGAGAAAGTAAACTACTATGCAGATTACTGATGAGAAGCTTAAAATACAACACATTTTGACTAGCTAAACCTCTATATGTGACAAGTGAAACTATGAATACAGATGATAGCTTTACAATGTCTACAAAGCCTCTACTGGAATCCATGATGGTACCACTATGAAAATACACATAGTAAAGACTCGGCAAAACTCCGAATCAACCTGGAGCTCACCAACATCCGCTGAGTATAATGTGCTTCTATTGGGAAGATCTACTGGTTGAGTACTTGCACCTGCAGCATGAAATGCAGCGTTCCCAATAAGGGATGTCAGTACAAAAGAATGTACTGAATATGTAAGGCATAATACAACCATATTTAATATGAGAGCTCAAGTGAAACCAAATACCAATAGATAAGGATTAGAGACCACCTTTGCTTTATGCTTGTGGAATCGTGCATGTTACATTCTTTTCTCTACTTTTCTGTACTTTATAATCTTTATACAACATATGATACAAATGACCAGCTGATCAGTGGTAGAAGAGGATGACCCATGCTAGGCATTTTAACCCCTGGGATGCTGTCCTCATAATTCCACAAACTGGGATCGGCCCATGCTAGGCTTTCGCCCCAGAGCTGCCACCCTTCCATACCAATTGGGATCGGCCCATGCTAGGCTTTTGCCCCTGAGCTGCCACCCATAATCATACAGATTACGTTTAGATTCTTTCATCTTTGAGGTTGTTGTTTATCAGTTCATAACTCTTGTGGGATTGTTCTTTAGATAATCATAACTCTTTTGAGATTGTTCTTTTTGATGTTCATAACTTGTTTGTGATTGTTGTTTTCGTGGTCATAATCCTTGTTTTGATTTGGAAATACGGACCAGTAGTAGAAGACATATGAATATGGACTTACGATAATAACAATGACATGGAAAGGATATGTGAATTGAACGTAGTACTTAGGAGCTTAATGACTCGGTAAGCATTTTGATATATCAAATTGAAGCACATCCAGTGAAGACAATTTAACATTCAGCCAAGAGATTTGAACTCTATATGATACAAATACAAGGTGTTCATGCATGTGGAACCAAGAGGGGAATGTGAGCAGATTAAACTTAAGGACGGATACATATTCCAAGTAAGTACACATAAACATACAATTGAGAAAGTAGTGATTATGTGAGGTAACATTACAGTCTAACACAATGAGATTAATAACAAAGAAAGGGAATATATGAACATGTGACAAGATGACATATCTATAAACAATTGAAGCAAATTGGCAAGATATGGGCAGATCGTATATACATCCTATAAACATATGTACCATGTGTAATCTAGGATTACTTTGACTTATATGAGGGAAATACGTGCTAGGGGTATTTTGACAATGTAACAAGTTTAAACCTTGCATGCTAACACTTGGTAGAGTAAACACACACACATTTAGTAACAAACTCATATTAGAGTACCCACTTCAATGCTATAGGGAGTAGGAGCTGCAACTATGGATCAGTCACTACCAAGGGCACTTAGAAAGCTTACTTTTTGTAATGCAAGTTTTGGATTCATGCCAAAGAAATAGGAAATCAAATAGCCTTACATACCTTGCTATACAATTCAAATCGTATGACTTAAGCTCCTTATCTTCTGATCACTAACTACAATAAAATAAGTCATAAGACTAGTATTAGCAGCTAATTAATCAATTTGAGCCACTTGATCACACCCAAATAGTAACGAAGCAGTAAGCTGCAATCTATCTAGTGAGTGTTTTCTTTTCTTCCCTATCCCTTTAATCACGTATATATACTGTACAACCTTCGCATCAGGTCCTCCCCAGAATTCCCTACAATATTTAAGTCCTTTATATTATCCATAACTTCCCCGCACATCCAGTCACATCCCTTATCATAACATACATAAAACAATCTTTGAACATAATAATGTAATAGAAGCAATATGAATCGTGGTTTCTGATCACCAACACTTGAAGAGCTAACTTTACTTTTAAAGTGCTCAAACAAGCTCATAACTTAATTTAAAGAGGACTCCCCTCCATAGCTGTCCCAACATGCACTAATCACCAGAACATCCTCCCCAATATTCACCATGTAAGAGTAACAATTTCCAACTCACTAATACATACCAAGTGTCTTAATTAACTCAAGCACAAGAGGGAGAAAATTGCAGTAGCTTACCTTGCTGGACATGACTACCACTTGATAAGACTTGGATTCTTCAAGGTAAAGGTTGTCCTCCTTAACTTGTCTTAAATTATACCTTCCAATAGCTTGAAATACCTATTATTTAAGAACCCTAATGGTATTTAATGGCTGTTGTATGAATCTAAGAGAGAGAAGAGAGAAAGCTCTAGTAATCAGATATTTTGTCAAAGTAAAAATGGTTGGGAAAAGTTGATATCAATCTCTTTTAAAGGGACCTGCTTTGGACGACTTTATCACTCATTTTGGGCCATAATATGCCAAGTAGGTGACCCACCCACTTGGACTTTTCATTAGGACTTTTTTGGACTTAATAACATTGCCCTTTTGCCACCTTTCTCATTCTTCATTTGCAGCCAACATGTGTCTTTAATTTGGGCCACACCTTTAAGTAGGTGATGCATCTAGTTTTCCATTAAAATTATTTCTTGTGGGCTTGAGAAGATTGGGCCTTGGTTATCCATTTCCCCCTTATTCTTCCATTCAACTTGGGCTAAATTAATGCAAATAGGTGTAGTGTACTTGGCCCAATAACACAGTCAAAGAGTCTTAGTAGGTGATGCACATACTTGGTCCTTTGGGCTGGTCAATAAGTCAAAGTAGGTGATGCACCTACTTGTCACTTACTAGCTTAGTGAAGTCAAGCAAGCACCTCAATATTTTGTTAAATTTCTAGACCTTAATAACTTTAACATAACTTAGAACTTATATACACTATGCCACTTTATACTTTAGACTCAAATACCACCTTGTCATCTCAAGTGTAAATATTTCCATCAACATCAACTTAATAGGGTCGCATCAAAATCTCTGGACAGTTCACTTTAAATATTACCACTAATTGCATAGAAAATCAAATCCATAACTATACCACAAGGCAGTTTATAAGCATTATTAAAATAGAACTAGTACACGTAGAATACGGGGTGTTACACAACATCACCTTATGAGGTACTTCCTTCTCACAACAACCATTTGATCTCAACATGACAAACATGAGTAAATTAGATTCAAATTCTACTTATTAACATGATACTAAAGATTTCATAAAGACTCAACATGTCAAAATGCACAACATGACTCAAAACAAGCCAAAACAAAATTTCACATTTTAAAGCTAAAATCACTGGCAGCTCTGTGTAAGTTCACTGCCCAAAATTTGAAAACTCATCTTTCGCATTTCATCACCCAAAAATCAAAGGACTTCAATTACTAATCACATTTAAACTATTAAAAAGGATGACTAACCTCAATCATCAAAAAGATGAGGATATCGGGACTTCATGTCGGCATCGGCCTCCCATGTAGCACCCTCAACTAAGTGGTTCCTCCATAAAACTTTTACGGATACAACCTCTTTGTTCCTCAACCTTTTCACTTGTCTATCAAGAATTTGGACCGGAACCTCCTCATAAGAGAGGTTATCCTTGACCCTAAGGCCCTCAACAGGAAGAATGGACTCGGGATCACCCACACACTTCTTAAGCATTGAGACATGAAAGACCGGATGAACCGAAGCTAATTCACTTGGCAATTTCAACTCATAGGCCACCTTACCTACCCTTTGCAAGATCTCATAGGGACCCACATACCGAGGGCTCAACTTCCCTTTCTTGCCAAATCTAACAACCCCTTTTATAGGAGAAATCTTCAAATACACTTTGTCACCTTCCTCAAACTCAAGATCCCTTCTCCTATAGTCGGCATAGGACTTTTGCCGACTATAGGCCGTTTGCAACCGGTTCCTTATTACATGAACCTTCTCCAATGTCTTATAGATCAAGTCGGGACAAAGAATTGAGGACTCACTGACTTCAAACAACCCAATAGGAGACCTACACCTCCTACCATACAAGGCTTTATAGGGAGCCGTAGAAATGGATGAATGAAAACTATTATTGTAAGCAAACTCTACCAAAGGCAAGTGCTTATACAAACTTCCTTTGAAATCGATGACACAAACTCTAAGAATATCCTCAAGGGTTTGAATAGTACGCTCCGCTTGACTATCCGTTTGAGGATGAAAAGCGGTACTCAACTTCACCTTAGTGCCCAACCCTTCTTGAAATGACCTCCAAAATGTCACGCCTCAAAACCCATTAAGACGGACAGGCACCCGATGCCCTAAAGGCCCGAGAGAACCAACCTGCAACCTGTTCTTACTGAGCATATACTATAACAATTGAGACAAGTTAACTTTGGATGCAGCGATACAAACCAACGTAAGTAGATCCAAAAGTTATATACAAGACTTGGCCGTTTAGGCCACAACTCCTTAAGACACAACTGAACCATGTACATACGTCTACAAAGCCTCTAAAAGATAGAAGACTAGAGTAGGTCGGGACAGACCCCGCCTTACCCTTAACTACGATACAATACCAAACGAATTTACCAAGGACTTAATAAAGCTCCGAATCAACTTGGAGCTCACCAAAAGTAGCAGAATTTCGAGTGCTTCTACTGAGGAGGTCTACTAGCTGGAGTACCTGAGCCTGCAGCATGAAATGCAGCGTCCCCAATACGGGACGTCAGTACGAAAAATGTACTGAATATGTAAGGCAAAAAGTATATGTAATACAAGGCACAAATGAAATCAAGTAGCAACATATGAGTGCATAGATTAGGAGAGAAGCCCACCTTGCTTACTTTGTGGAATCAAGTAAGCTAGATTCTTTTCTTACCTTCTTTGTATGTTATAATCTTTGTTGGCATGTGATACAAGTGACCAGCTGATCCGGTCGGTAGAAGAGGATGGACCATGATAGGCTATTAACCCCTGGGATGCGGTCTATACTTACACAACTTGGATCGTCCCTGCTAGGCTTTCGCCCCTGAGCTGCCACCCTTCTATACCAATAGGGATCGGCCCATGCTAGGCTTTCGCCCCTGAGCTGCCACCCTTAATTATATAGATTTCTTCACTTAGATTCTTTAATCTTTGAGATTGTTGTTAATCAGTTCATAACACTTTTGGGATGTTGATTTGGTGATCATAATCATCTTGGAGATATGAAAATACGGAACAGTAGTGGAATACATGAAAACAATACTTTGAGGCAGTAACAATGACATAAGGAGCTATGAAACATCAACACCTTACTTTAAGACCTTAATGGAACAATTGACTTCAATTGGCTTAGGAGAAGGATTCATCAAACTTTCTTTTGCAAATACCATTTCTATAACAGCACAAGGGGAATTTACACAAGTATAGAGTAGTGAACATATAATGAAGTAGTTCCATGTGCTTAGAATGGGGAAAGAAATATTGT
>JABWTJ010000673.1:163542-282545 GCA_016801875.1 Solanum sitiens
TTGTGTAATTTCCCCTTGTGCTGTTATAGAAATGGTATGTGCAAAAGAAAGTTTAATGAATCCTTCTCCTAAGCCAATTGAAGTCAATTGTGCCATTAAGGTCTTAAAGTAAGGTGTTGATGTTTCATAGCTCCTTATGTCATTGTTACTGCCTCAAAGTATTGTTTTCATGTATTCCACTACTGTTTTGTAATTTCATGTCTCCAAAATGATTATGACCACCAAATCAACATCTCAAAGTGTTACGATTATCCAAAATAACATCTCAAAAGAGTTATGAACTGATTAACAATAATCTCAAAGATTAAAGAATCTAAGTGAAGAAATCTATTTAAGTAAGGGTGGCAGCTCAGGGGCGAAAGCCTAGCATGGGCCGATCCCTATTGGTATAGAAGGGTGGCAGCTCAGGGGCGAAAGCCTAGCATGGGCCGATCCCAAGTTGTGTAATTATGAGGACCGCATCCAAGGGGTTAATACGCCTAGCATGGGTCATCCTCTTCTACCACTGATCAGCTGGTCACTTGTATCACATGCCCAACAAAGATTATAACATACAAAGAAGGTAAAGAAAAGAATCTAGCTTACTTGATTCCACAAGAGTAAGCAAAGGTGGTCTTCTCTCCTAATCTATGCACTCATATGTTGCTACTTGATTTCATTTGTGCTTGTATTACATATACTTTTTGCCTTACATATTCAGTACATTTTTTGTACTGACGTCCCGTATTGGGGACGCTGCATTTCATGCTGCAGGCTCAGGTACTCCAGCTAGTAGACCTCCTCAGTAGAAGCACTTGAAATTCTGCTACTTTTGGTGAGCTCCAAGTTGATTCGGAGCTTTATTAAGTCCTTGGTAAATTCGTTTGGTATTGTATCGTAGTTAAGGGTAAGGCGGGGTCTGTCCCGACCTACTCTAATCTTCTATCTTTTAGAGGCTTTGTAGACGTATGTACATGGTTCAGTTGTGTCTTAAGGAGTTGTGGCCTAAACGGCCAAGTCTTGTATATAACTTTTGGATCTACTTACGTTGGTTTGTATCGCTGCATCCAAAGTTAAATTGTCTCAATTGTTATAGTATATGCTCGGTAAGAACAGGTTGTAAGTTGGTTCTCTCGGGCCTTTAGGGCATCGGGTGCCTGTCCGTCTTAATGGGTTTTGAGGCGTGACATTCACCTTCAATGGAGGTTCTTAGAGAGGATATTTTGGGAGAGCGAGGTTTGATTTCGAAAGGAGAATTGGGTATGGTCTATTCACATTTTTAATCAACCTATAATATACCCCAAAATAGTTAAATAAACCGCCTACGGTCAGGTTAGAACGGGGTGAATTTACCATTCACCCCAATAATAGGCAGCGTGCATGGCAGTCGCACCAGCCTACATCGACAGACCCAACGACGGGGTGTTGGTCCATCGATGGGCAATTCTGTGCCCTCCGTCGATTGGGTATAAGGCTGTCATGTGGCCAAGCCTTCCCAGGATAAGTGACCATCGACGCCTTCCCATCGCCGGGGCGTCAGTCCACCAACGGGGCATGCATTGAGCTCGTCGATTGACACTGCCAAGGCAATGTCTCGACAGCCCTTGGGTTCTTCTTGTGGGCCCTTTTGCGGGGCCCTTGGGAAGTCGTACCCGGGCGTTTCCAACATAAATATGCATACTGAAAATTCAAGGACCTTCCATGCAAGTTTCACCAAAATGCACACGTAAAACAGGTCCAAACATGATAAGGCCTCATCAAGACATACTTGGACGTCTCAAGGGCTTACTTTCGAAGGTCTTTGACGTTCTTGGACGTTTGACCTCCAAACTTTACAAAACTCGATATACTACAAATAAACATCATTATAATTTATTTTAAGACTTCATAAGCTCATGGCATACAAATATAAGCACGCATAGATACATGAGGCACATGGGTGACTAATCGTCGAACGTCTTGGTCGTCCCTTGACATTTGACTTCCAAATCACCTCAAACTTTACACACTACCTCAATGCAATATTATAATCCATTTTAGGACCTAATACCCTTATGAAAAACATGTTAGGCTCTAGACACCCTAACTCATTTTAGGGGTCTTACATTTTTTATCAGTTATATACACCCAAAAATAACTTAATAAATAAAGTAGGGTCAGTTAGGATGTGGTGTTAATTTCCCATTCACCCCATACATCAGCATTCGCTAGGCAATGATGCACCAGCCTGCATCGACGGCCACAATCGACGCCCAGTAGGTCCATCGATGGACCATCTTTGGCTTCCGTCGATTGGACCTTGGGTTGTTCTTTGGTTGAGCCTTGTCTAGGCTAAGTGTCCATCGACGACACCTCACCAACGGGCCATTCTTCAACAAATGGGGCGTCGTTTGGTTTAGTCGATTGACACATCCAAGGCAGTGTCTCGACAACCTTTGGGTCCTTCTTGTGGGACCTTTTGCGGGGCCCTTGGGAAGTCGTACCCGGGCGTTTTCAATGTAAATATGAACATTAACAAGTCAAGGACCTTCCATATAAGTTTCACATAAAAAAATAACATGCAATACGTCCAAACATGCTAGGCCCCATCAAGACATACATGAATGTCTTAAGGGCTAACTTTCGAACGTCTTAGACGTTCTTGGATGTTTGACTTCCAAACTTCATGAAACTACATATACTTCCTATAAACATCATTTTAACTCATTTTAAGACTTCATAAGATCACAACATACAAATATAAGCAAGTATAGACACATGAGGCACATAGGTGACTAGTCGTTAAATGTCTTGGTCGTCCCTTGACGTTTGACTTCCAAATTACCTCAAACCTTATACACTGCCTCAATACCATATTATGAACCATTTTATAACCTTATACTCTTATGACTAACATGTTAGGCTCTAGACACCCTTGCTCATTTTAGGGGGGGGGGTCTTACAGGCAAGATCTTTTGATAGTGGTTCTTTAAAGGGTAGACTTGATATCCAAGACAATCCTAGGTTCAAGAAGAGGTTCTCTAATCAAGTTCCTTCTAATTTCCCTAAAGATCGTGATGATAAGGTGCCTAAACCTAGGTCCCAAAGGGGAAAGAGTGGAAACTCACCAAATGAGAAGCCTACTTGTGCCAAGTGTGGAAATGGTCATCTTGGTGAATGCTTGGTTGGAACGGGAAATTTATTTGGTTGTGGCTAGAGTGACCACAAGGTTAGGGATTGACCTAATGTAAAGGTTCAAGACAATGGTGGTGGTCAATCTCAAGCAAGTGGTTCTAGTGATGCTCCTAAGAAGAATCACTTCTATATTCTCCGCTCTAGGGGTGAGCAAGAGACTTCTCCCGATGTGGTGACCGTTATGTTGAAAGTCTTCTCCATTGATGTATATGCTTTACTTGATCCCGGTGCTACCTTGTCATTTGTTACTCCTCTTGTAGATTAAAAGTTTTACATTTTGCCAGATCTCTTGAATGAACCTATTATGGAGTCTACTGCGGTGGCTGAGTCGGTTGTTGCAAAAATTATTTATAGAAATTGTCCTATAATGTTGCCCAATAGAGTTACTTATGTGGAACTAGTAGAACTTGATATGTATGATTTTGATTTTATTTTGAGTATGGATTGGTCGCATGCTTGCTTTGCCTCTATAAATAGTAGAACTAGGGTGGTGAAGTTTAACTTTCCAAATGAGCCCGTTTTAGAGTTGAAGGGGGGAAATTATATTCGAAGAGTTAGTATCATTTCTTGTTTGAAAGCTTGTAAAATGATCTCTAAAGGGTGTCTATATCATATAGTAAGAGTCCAATATTTAGACTCCAACATTCCTCCCATTGAGTCGGTCCCAGTAGTGAAGGAGTTTCCGGAGGTCTTTCCTAATGATCTTTCCGGTCTTCCTCCCGAATGGGAAATTGATTTTGGTATTGATTTGCTACAGGATACAAACCCCGTATCAATTCCTCCTTATTGGATGGCACCAGAGAAATTGAAAGAGTTGAAGGCTCAACTCAAAGATTTGCTAGACAAAGGCTTCATTAGACCTAATATTTCTCCATGGGGTGCTCCGGTTTTGTTTTTGAAGAGGAAGGATGGGTCCCTTAGAAAGTGCATGTATTATCGTCAACTCAATAAAGTCACCATTAAAAACAAGTATCCTCTCCCTCTAATTGACGACTTTTTTATCAACTCCAAGGGGCAAGCTACTTTTCTAAGATTGACTTGAGATCAAGGTATCACCAACTTAGGGTGAGAGGTTAGGATATACCAAAGATGTCATTCAGACTAGATATGTCACAATGAGTTCTTAGTAATGTCCCTTGGACCTAATGAATAGGGTGTTTCGATGTTACCAAGATTCATTTGTCATTGTCTTCATTGACGAACATCTTGGTATATTTGAAAAATGAGGGTGAACACATGGGTCATTTGAGAGTGGTGTTGCAAGTACTTAAAGAACATCAATTGTTTGTCAAGTACAGAAAATGCGAGTTTTGGTTGAGGTCGGTGGTGTTTCTTGGTTATATCATCTCTAGTGAGGGAGTTGAGGTTGATCAAAGGAAAACAGAGGCGGTGAAAAATTTGTCACGCCTCAAAACCCATTAAGACGGACAGGCACCCGATGCCCTAAAGGCCCGAGAGAACCAACCTACAACCTGTTCTTACTGAGCATATACTATAACAATTGAGACAAGTTAACTTTGGATGCAGCGATACAAACCAACGTAAGTAGGTCCAAAAGTTATATACAAGACTTGGCCGTTTAGACCACAACTCCTTAAGACACAACTGAACCATGTACATACGTCTACAAAGCCTCTAAAAGATAGAAGACTAGAGTAGGTCTGGACAGACCCCGCCTTACCCTTAACTACGATACAATACCAAACGAATTTACCAAGGACTTAATAAAGCTCCGAATCAACTTGGAGCTCACCAAAAGTAGCTGAATTTCAAGTGCTTCTACTGAGGAGGTCTACTAGCTGGAGTACCTGAGCCTGCAGCATGAAATGCAGCGTCCCCAATACGGGACATCAGTACGAAAAATGTACTGAATATGTAAGGCAAAAAGTATATGTAATACAAGGCACAAATGAAATCAAGTAGCAACATATGAGTGCATAGATTAGGAGAGAAGACCACCTTTGCTTACTCTTGTGGAATCAAGTAAGCTACATTCTTTTCTTTACCTTCTTTGTATGTTATAATCTTTGTTGGGCATGTGATACAAGTGACCAGCTGATCAGTGGTAGAAGAGGATGACCCATGCTAGGCGTATTAACCCCTGGGATGCGGTCCTCATAATTACACAACTTGGGATCGGCCCATGCTAGGCTTTCGCCCCTGAGCTGCCACCCTTCTATACCAATAGGGATCGGCCCATGCTAGGCTTTCGCCCCTAAGCTGCCACCCTTAATTAAATAGATTTCTTCACTTAGATTCTTTAATCTTTGAGATTATTGTTAATCAGTTCATAACTCTTTTGAGATGTTATTTTGGATAATCGTAACATTTTGAGATGTTGATTTGGTGGTCATAATCATCTTGGAGACATGAAATTACGGAACAGTAGTGGAATACATGAAAACAATACTTTGAGGCAGTAACAATGACATAAGGAGCTATGAAACATCAACACCTTACTTTAAGACCTTAATGGCACAATTGACTTCAATTGGCTTAGGAGAAGGATTCATCAAACTTTCTTTTGCAAATACCATTTCTATAACAGCACAAGGGAAAATTACACAAGTATAGAGTAGTGAACATATAATGAAGTAGTTCCATGTACTTAGAATGGGGAAAGAAATATTGTTAGCTATTTGGAGATAGTACGCTGCCACCATGCTTTCTTTTCTAGAAATAGAACTTATGAGAATCACTTCATTGATACTAATTGCAGGTGGCAGATTTCATGCCAAAAGGATATAAATCGAATAGCCTTACATACCTTATATTTATGACCAATACCACTATCACGATTCAGCCTTCCTTATTGGGTGCTAATCTACAACATAAGTCATGATTAAGCTAACATCAGCAGCTAATCACAATAAGGTTCTCCAAAACAGTAGCTAAAATATTTGATGGAAATCAGGCCCAACAACCCTTACATAAATGGTGAACCACCACACCCTTCCTCTACACATTATTACAACTTCAAACATCATTTCCAGAGATACCCAAACAGCCTCAACAACAATATTCATAAGCAGCCACTAACAATCTCAAATCTTTCAGCATAATAGGAGAATATTGACTCAAAGATTTATCATCATCCATGAATTCTTGATAAATATACAAAATTCTCCAATCCAAACATGATCAAAGAGAGGAAAACAAATGGGTTGAAGTCTTACCTTAATTCTGGAAATTTATCCTCTAAACTTGTACTTCAAGAATTCAAACTCTCCTTCAAACTTCTTACTTGAAAATGAGACAGCACTCAAGAATCCCTAAGGTGTTTTAGGGCTGCTTATTGAAGCCAAGAGAGACCAAGAAAGAAACTTAAGAAAATCTGAAATTTTGCAAGTTCAAAATGGAGAATAAGACTTGATCCTTATCCTTTGAAAAAGGAGGTGTTATGGCCGACACTCTTGACCAATTTTGGGCCATATAATGTCAAGTAGGTGCCCCACCTGCTTGTCCTTTTAACTTGGGCCCTTTTGGACTTAATATTATTGGACCTTGGCTGTCCATTTTTCCTTTGTTCTTTTAATCAGCTTGGGACAGATTAGTGCAAGTAGGTGGTACACACTTGGCCCAATAACATGGTAAAACAAATCTTAGGAGGTCATGTACTTACTTAGTTTCACTTGGGCTTTATCCATAATGGCCAATTGGCAGATCTGGCTGTTGGGCCTTCTTTCATTCACATTTTCTTTAATAGGTTTGGGCTTCAAATGAGCCCCTAAATATAAGCCTAAATCTGGTCAATCAAACTTGGGCCCATAGAACATACACAAGTTAAGGATTTCATCAACATACGTCATGATCATAATCAAAGACATATTATCATAGAGTCATATTAATATTTCATATTCAACAGATCATATAAACATAACATACAAAACACTTACCAATGATCCCATCCCCAACCTACAAGTGCAATTTTCATGTGAAGCCCCATAACCCCACACAACCAAGTAGATAAGATAGGAGACCATAAATAAAGCTTTGCTTCATATAACTTGTAACATAATTAGTCATCACTTCATATGATACTATAACCCAATACCATATTCATCATAATGACCTGTTCGCATAAGAGTAACATCATTTATCATAAACATATATTTTTCATGTTATCATATCACATTAGAACAATCTCCTAGGACTTCCTTTAGAGTCAACTTGTGCAATGTCTAGGTAGAGTCACATACCCCTACCTATACTAAGTAGACTCCTCAGTCACCCTAGTCAACGTTCATTTATTTTTCTTTCATTTTACATGAGGGAACATTCGCCTTAACCGACATGGATCATGCGAGCTAAACATTGAATCCAGTATCATAAAACCCCACATTAAAAGAAGGTGGTCTACCTGCCAAAGTAGAACCAAACATGACATAGCTTTCTAGGTGGATCCACTAGCTAGTATCCTATGGTGGCAATATAGTTCATGAACTAGGAGATGAATTAGAGACCCATAGTTCCACATTACATGGCAGCCTCAATCTCATGAGAGTCATTGTGACCTATCCAACTAGGGAAGGGACCCCTCTCATATTTAGTTCATCGGTGCTAAGCTTAAGTCACTTTTCTTGAATACCCTTTAAGTTGTCTTTTATCATGAACTTATCATAGAACATAGGAGATTAACTCCTTGTATAAACATGATCATGAGCTCTTTAGGATTAGATGAGAATTTCCTTTCATTCTAACCCTTCGTTTGTGAGATTAACATAACATAGTCATCTTGTGTAAAGCATACAAGAGAGTGTTATAACTTGCATTTATCGTGTTCTTATCATGATCTCAGAAGTAGCATGTTCATAGCCCAACATATACACAAAGCAACATCATACATACTTCCATAACATAGCATCATGATTTATGCCTAACATAAATATTTGAGAGTAATTACAACTTTAGAAGACTTACCTCTTGCTTCCAAGAACCTTATTCAAGAACTTAGTTCAACTTACAACATTCATAGCCATAACATAGTTTAATACTCAATAACATAATCAAGAACAACTCTTTTGTCACGCCCCGAGCTACCCCCTAGACGCGGACACGGAACCTAGGACCACAAGTGATCCCAAGCTAACCCTGCTGGCATGATCATGAGTATACTAAAGAATAATAAACTGTTGCGGAAGCTAAATCATACTTAAAATTATTAGATGGGGAATACCATATGCTAAATCTGAGATATATGAAAAATGATGAGTTTAATACAAAGAAAATATCAACTCAACGCTAAACTGAAACTAACTATGTCTGAAATAAGCCTCTAAACTGGACTAGAAATATGGGACAAGCCCCAGCTAAATCTAGAAAAACTAAAACTAAATGACTGAAGAATAAAATTAAACTCATGACTGTTGTCCTCGGAGAATGAGGACTCACCACTGAATTTGCTGAACTGGAGATCGGAAATCGATCTATGCGTGATCTGGATGCTGAGAGCCTGAACCTACATCACGAGAAGATGTAGCGCACGTATGCATCAATACTTGAAGGTACTAAGCATGTAGGATAGAGTAAAGCTGAAATAAAGCATAACTGAATAAGCACAAAAGCAAGTATAATAATTTGTACATGATATACTGAATTCTGAGCTAACTGGATGCAATGACCAATTTATAACATGCTGGAACTGAATACTGAATATACTGATAAATGGTCAATGCAATAAAGTCTGACTGAACTATGGGAGCTACTAATAATCGATAATAAAATCACATGAGCTAAATGTGGAGTCCGATGTATATGACCCATCGAGAGGACCCATTATATCCTGCCAAAGGTATAAAGACATGCTGGCGTGATTACTAAAATGATTGCCCACAGAGGGTACTTACAACCTACTTGGCTAGTAGTTCTGGGACTAATTGGGTACGCTGAACCCTATCCAACTCGGTATTATGCTTCCCATTGATTTATGTAGTTAACTGATTATGTCCGAATTTTTTGTAAATACTGGATAGCTCAAAATAGAACATGCAAACTGAGAATGCAACATTTAATCTGATAATGATGCATTAATAACTAAGGCATGTATATCTGAAGTAACTGAAATATCTGACCTAGCATGTGTAATTCAAGAACTAAAGAAATACAAAGCTAGGGTTCTAAAATTCATACGATAATCTGAATAATAACTTTACAATCTGATTTGGAACATATATTTAATAAATTCATGAAGTTCTATTAAAGTTCTAGAAACCCTAGGTTAGATCATAATAAGAGAATCAAGAACTGACTGAAAACTAGGGACCTAATGGGTGAAAGGAACCCACTAGTGAAATCCCACATACCAGGTGATGAAATTCACAGAGAAACACTTAGATTTCGTGGCTGGAACTGCTGGAAACTTGTTGCGTTCTTGAACTAGGGTTCTTGAGCTTTTTCTCCTTTCTTCCTTCTAATTTTCTAACTTTTGATTAATGGTTTTGACTTAGGTAAGTTTTAGTTATGTTTCTAGGCTTAAACTGACTAAAATCTGTTGATTTAGGGTCAAAACGACGTATCTTAGGGTTTAAACAAAGTGGAAAAAGACCAAAAGACCCCTGGGTAAGTTGATGTCGGATCAAACAATGACTTGGACAGATGGTCCATCGTTCAATCGACGGTCCGTTGTTTGGGTCTGTAGGTTGGGTTTGTTCGACAGGCCTTTACTAAAATGGGCATAACTTTTTACTCAGAGCTCTAATTTTAGCAATGTCGGTGCTATGGAAAGCTAATTCAATTATCTATCTGTTGATATGTAATGGGATATCTAATTCATTTTGTGCTAAGAGTTATGATCATTTGAAGTTGACCCTACTACATTTCCCACCTAACTTGCTACTAGTTCTGTAATACCTCAAAAATAGCTTAGGTGCTCTAGAGCCTAATATGTTGGTCTTGGTGTTATAATGTCCTAAATAGGCCTAAAATATAGTATATAGGCAGTAGCTAAAATATTAGAGGTGTTGGAAGTCAAACGTCAAGGGACGACTAAGACGTTTGACGACTAAGTCACCAAAATATCTAAAATGTGTTTATATGTGTTTATGTGTGTTTCATGGTGTTTTAAGGTTCTTAATAGAGTTAATATAGCATGTATAGGCAGTGGTTAAAGTTTCGTGAAGTTTGGAGTCAAACGACCAAGAACGTCCAAGGCGTTCGAAAAATATGCCTTTAGTCGACCTTGTACGTCTAGGCGAGTTTTGTTGAGTTTTACGTGTTCGTTTTGGATGAATTTCATGTTAGAGGTGTTAAACTTATAGAAGATCGTATTTGGGTTAGAAACGTCCGGGAAATTATCCCCAAGGACCATCAAAGGGTCCTTGAAGAAGGACCCAAAAATCAGTGTGCAGGCTGTCCCAGGCAGCCTTGGCGACGGAGCAGTCAACGGCCTATCGTGGCTGTGACGCCGCATCACAGGGTCCCGTCATGGGGGACTTAACCAAGGGTGAAGAGTGGAGCCTTGGGAAGCCACTGTAGCCACCGACGGAGGCCTGTGACGGCCCGTCGAGACAGTGACGCCCCGTCAAGGGTGAGTCGTCGCGCGCACCTGTTCCTGCGCAGGTGTTGCTGCCATGCCAAGGGGTGAATTGTAAATTCACACCACTTCTAAATTAAATGTTGGACGGTTATATGAGGGTCTTATGGGTATTTTAATTAACTATATAAGTAGTTAACACCCTAAAGACTTCATTCTTCCAAATTGAACACCCAAAACACTTAGAAAATATCCCAAACCTCCATTGAAGACCCTATTGAAGAGGCAGCTTGTGAGGGGTTTTTGTGTCGAAATTCTTCATCAAAGTGAAGAATTATCATCCTTGAGGTATGGCTTTTGATCCTTCAAACTCGTTTCATCAAGGAGCCCAATCCTCAAGATGTTTTTCAAAGTTTTCTAAAGTGAATTGTCCAATTTCGGGATTCTACCATGGGTTCTTGCATAAATGATTTCTAAACATTGAATTATGATATAATTGATATTGTATTGATGATTTTAACATAAATTACCTATGAACCCATGTAAATTGATGAACCCTAGTTTTGACTACTTACTGTGATACTTGATATTAAGCTAATATTGATGAATTATTGTGTAGTTTCTGTCACGACCCAACCCGATGGGCCGTGACTAGTGCCCGTTTAGGACACTCACATACAAACCTGTTAAGTATAACCAACTGAAACTAAGACAATATGGAATTTAATCAAATCAAGCCAACCCCAACGCCATATATATATAAAGTGGATCTGTCTCATAAGGAGTCATAACCATTCAACCATAACAACATACGCGAGCCGACAAGGCCGCCACTATCCAAAGCATAATAGCATATGCAAGCCAACAAGGCTGCCACTACACAATACACAATGATGTACGCAGCCGACAAGGCTGCCCCTGTACAAGCGGACATCCCAAACAAACCATGTCCAACCATTATCCAAAACATATATATGCAACCCACATAATGTCTACAGACCTCTAAGAGTATAGTAGTGAAACTCGACGAGATAGGGCCCCGCCGTACCCATAGATAAGCAAAAGACTACATAGAAAGCTATGTACCAAAACGACTGGGCTCCGGAATAGTGGAGCTCTCCCAATCAGCAGAGTAGATATCCTAGGCGGGAGGATCACCGAACTGTGCGTCTACACCTGCGGGCATGAAACGCAGCCCCCCGAGGAAAGGGGGTCAGTACGGACAATGTACTGAGTATGTAAAGCATAAGGTAAAGATGACAGGATACCAACATGATAAGTCGAAACAAGATATCGCTACACATGTACCTTATAAGTGAAAATCATGCATATCTTTAACATATAAGGTGCCCAGCTTCCCTAGTAAGGGACTCGGCAAAATAATCATCATATATATACATCATACGTACCCGGCCCTCTAGTGAGGGACTCGGTGAAATAGTCATCACATCATCTCCGTCATCATCATCATCATAACCATCCTCATCACCAATCATATATATAATATACATACCCGGCCCTCTAGTGAGGGACTCGGTGACATATGCAAGAAACTCCGCACGAACATTACCCGGCCCGGGACTCGGTGAAATGATAAATGACTTTATGCACGAGCACAACATTATGAGCAACCATATGCAATTAAAATCATTTCTTATAACTCAATAGAACAATCAACGTGAACCAGTAAGGAGTATTACCAAAGATTAATGTTTTTATCAAGATTATGAACCTTTAACACGATAAGAAAACGTAAAATCTCAATGACTCTAAGAAGCACTACCAGAGATATGAGAAATCACCATAGCCTTAGACATAGCCGATATATAGAGGAATAGTTTGTGGAAGCTAGAATATACATCACCTAGACGCTCTAGAAGTAAGTATCAAACCTGTCCGTCATTCGCTCATTTTTAAAAGTCATGCCAAACAAAGAAAGAAAAGATAGCGTTACATACCGTATAGTCGAGCCGCACGTCCAATATTTACTTCCCAAGCTATTAATCAATAACAAGCAACAATCGTGCCGTAATGAGATAGACGTCGCGCTTTACTTCTTATTGTAAGCTAGCTAATAATCTAACGAAAATTCGGCAGCACTTCCCCTATTTTCCTTACTTCGTCCCAATCCGACAACAACCCAAATTATCCACAGCAATACCAATAACACATATAACCCAACGAATCATATTAAACAGTCCCCCCCAAAACAGTTCCATCTCGGCAACCATAGTAACGAAACAACGACACACCGAGCGATAACTCATTTTATAATTCGCAACACATCTACCTTATCGTATTCATCCCTTGGAGTATATACCCATAATCACATTAACATATACATAACGCCAAAACAAAATTTCCCGCATTTTGCTTTAATCAAAACAGCCCAAACACTAACACGACACCACTAATAATCTGATTATGGTTTCCGTTCATACTTAGCACATTCAATAACTAAAACAAATTTCCTTAGCTACTGGTCACGCCCCCTTCTTAACATTAATGGCTAATTAACAATGGCATTCTAAGGAATTAACACACCAAGCAAAGAGATTACTAACCAAATTCTTTTGTAGCTGCTGGCCGAGAGTTGCATGGTTGGTTTTCTCCATTTCCAAGGCTGCCTAAGCTAAGTGGTGAAGAAGATGATATGTTTGCAATGCATTTCACCACCTCATTCATAATATGAAGTGGAGGCAGCCCCCCTCTACACGTGCCCCACTAAGGGCCAGCTCCCAATCTGATTTCTTTTAATTTGCCTTGAGTGGTGGGGCCCACTTGATTAATTTAATCCTAATCAGCCACTAATTAATCCCTCACTTAATGTTAATGACACTTACATTAGCCAAAACATACTTAATATCACATTTGGAATTAACATCCTTGCCTAATATTTCTTTAATCACTTGGAACTTAAAATACAATCTCATTCCCCGGACTTACATCGACTAGCTCATGACGCGCACTTCGTATAAAAATACGAGGCGTAACATCCTTTCCCCCTTAGGAACATTCCTCCTCGAATGTTAAGTTAGCGTCTTACAAAAAATTCCAGCGAGGTCTCTCTAAAAGTTATACCTATCAACCTGCATTCCGTAACTTACAGATGCCTCACAGAGTCACAACTTACTACATAATCTCGTTTATCAATCAATATAGTCAAGCTAGGAATTGAATTACCTGCAGGTACGGGGAACAAGTAAGGATACTTATTCTTCATTTCGTCTTCCGCTTCCCAAGTCATCTCCTCCCTATTATTATTTCGCCACAACACTTTGACGGAAGCCACATCCTTAGTACGTAACCTTCTAACCTGGCGATCAAGTATAGCTACGGGTTTCTCCTCATATGATAACTCCTCTATTACCTGAACATCATCTACAGGGAATACTCTAGAAGGATCACCAATACATTTACGTAGCATCGATACATGGAAGACTGGATGTACCGCCTCCAAATCAGATGGTAGATCCAACTCATAGGCAACCTTGCCTATCCTACGAACAATCTGATAAGGCCCAATGTATCTCGGACTGATCTTCCCCTTCCTGCCGAATCTCATCACACCCTGCATGGGTGATACCTTCAGGAATACCCAGTCACCAATCTGAAACTCCAAATCTCGACGCCGATTATCTGCATATGACTTCTGTCGACTCTGGGCTGCTAATAATCTTTCCTGAATAAGCTTCACCTTGTCAACAGCTTGCTGAATCATATCCGGGCCTATTAACTTAGTCTCGCCAACATCGAACCAACCAATAGGTGACCTGCACTTCATCCCATATAAGGCCTCGTACGGTGCCATCTGGATACTAGAATGGTAGCTATTATTATAGGCAAACTCAATGAGCGGCAAATGGTCATCCCAGCTACCGTTGAAGTCAATAATACAGGCCCGCAACATATCTTCTAATGTCTGAATAGTACGCTCAGCCTGCCCATCAGTCTGAGGCTGAAATGCTGTGCTAAGGTTCACCTGTGTCCCCAATCCCTTCTGAAACGATCTCCAAAAGTTGGCTGTAAATTGAGCTCCTATGTCTAATATAATGGACGTGGGAACCCCATGAAGTCTCACTATCTCCCTGACATATAACCTCGCATAATCTTCAGCCGAATAAGTAGTCCTGACTGGAATAAAATGGGCCGATTTCGTCAGCCTATCTACAATAACCCATATAGAGTCATACTTCCGTTGAGTGCGAGGTAAGCCTGTAATGAAGTCCATATTAATCATCTCCTATTTCCAAGTTGGGATCTCTATCTCCTGTAATAATCCACCAGGCTTTTGATGTTCAATCTTAACTTGTTGACAATTCGGGCACTGAGCAACAAACTCCGCTATGTCCTTTTTCATGCCATCCCACCAGTATAAGCATCTGAGGTCATGATACATTTTCGTTGACCCTGGGTGAATAGAATAATGGGCAGAGTGTGCCTCTCCCATAACCTGCCGTCGTAGCCCCGCAATATCAGGTACACACAATCTGCCTTCATATCGTAACACTCTGTCAGGTGTAACCTTAAATGGGGTCTTTTCCTTTTGAATAGCTGCATCTCTATACTGTGCCAGAATAGGGTCCTCGTACTGGTGTCTCTTTACCTCATCTATGATTGAGGACTCAGCAACCTCTCGAATAGAAACTCCACTATCTTCTGAATTAGCCAGACGGACTCCAAGGCTGGATAGCCGCTGAATCTCCCGAACCATCTCCCTCCTTTCTGATTGTACATCTGTCAAGCTACCCATGGACTTATGGCTAAGAGCATCTGCTACAACATTTGCTTTCGCTGGATGATATAAAATATCAACATCATAATCCTTTAGCAACTCTAACCACCGCCTCTGTCGTAAGTTCAGCTCCTTCTGTTTAAAGATATATTGGAGACTCTTATGATCTGTATAGATGTCCACATGGACACCATATAAATAATGCCTCCATATCTTCAAGGCATGAACCACGACTGCTAACTCCAGATCGTGAGTAGGATAATTCTTTTCATGCTTCCTAAGCTGTCGGGAGGCATAGGCTATAACTTTGCCATGCTGCATCAATACACATCCTAGCCCAACACCCGAAGCATCACAATAAATAACATAGCCGTCTGGTCCCTCCGGAAGAGTTAGGACTGGAGCTGTAGTCAATTTGTCTTTCAATAGCTGGAAGCTTCGCTCACAAGCATCAGTCCACTGGAACTTGGCTGCCTTTTGAGTTAGCCTTGTCAAAGGCGCTGAAATTGAGGCAAATTTTTCTACGGATCTCCTGTAATATCCTGCTAACCCCAGAAAGCTGCGTACCTCAGTAGGTGTCTAGGTCTGGGCCAAGTCTTTACCGCCTCAATCTTCTGCGTGTCTACCTGAATACCGTCAGCTCCAATAATATGCCCCAAGAATGCCACTGAAGTAAACCAGAACTCGCACTTGGAGAACTTAGCATACAACTTCTGGTGCTGAAGCACCCTAAGTACCGTCCTTAAATGGTCTGCATGCTCCTCTTCTGAACGTGAATAGACCAGAATATCGTCTATAAATACAATAATAAACATATCAAGGAATGGTTTAAACTCTCGATTCATTAAATCCATAAACACCGCTGGAGCATTAGTCAGCCCAAAAGACAGCACTCTAAACTCATAATGCCCGTATCGGGTCCGGAATGCCGTCTTTGGAATATCTGCCTCCCTTACCCGCACCTGATGATAACCTGACCGCAAGTCTATCTTTGAAAAACACTTAGCACCCTGCAACTGGTCAAATAGATCGTCAATCCTTGGGAGGGGATACCTGTTCTTTACTGTTACTTTGTTCAGCTGCCTATAATCAATACACATCCACAGCGACCCATCCTTCTTCCTCACAAACAGTACCGGTGCTCCCCAAGGTGACGTACTAGGCCTGATGAAGCCCTTTTCTAGCAAATCTCTCAATTGCTCTTTCAACTCTTTCAACTCAGCAGGTGCCATTCTATAAGGAGGTATAGATATAGGCTGGGTATCTGGCAGTACATCTATAGTAAACTCTATCTCTCATTCTGGAGGAAGGCCTGGAAGTTCCTCTGGGAATACATCGGGAAATTCATTAACTACCGGGACTGATTGAAGAGTCGGTGCCTCTGCCTTTATGTCATGCACCCGAACCAGATGATAAATATAGCCTTTTCTAACCATCTTCCTGGCCTTAAGGTATGAAATAAACTTACCTTTCGGCGATACTGTACTCCCCTTCCACTCTATAATCGGTTCCCCTGGAAATTGAAATCGAACTATCTTTCCTCTGCAATCAACATTAGCATAACAAGCAGCCAACCAATCCATGCCCATGATAATATCAAACTCAATCATATTTAACTCTATTAGATCTGCTACGGTACGACGACTATATATAACCACTGAACAATTCTTTTATACTCGCGTAGCTATGACAGAATCTCCTACAGGTGTAGCTACCTCAAATGGTTCTATCAACTCAGACTCTATTCCGATCCTACTAGCAACGAAGGGGGATATAAATGATAAGGTGGAACCTGGGTCTATCAATGCATACACACTTTGGGAGAATAGTGATAATATACCTGTGATCACATTAGGTGACGCCTCCTGATCCTGCCTACTAGTCAAAGCATATATGCGGTTCGAGGGACCGCTAGAACTGGAAGCTCCACCACGACCTCTACCACAGCCTACTGGCGCCTGAATACCCTGCCCCGTAGGGCGCATAGCCACAGAAGAAGATGAACCAGCAACGGACCTAGTAGGCTGTGCCATACCACCTGCACTACCTCTAAGGTGACACTCCCTCATAGTATGACCCTGACGGCCGCAAGAAAAACACGCACCTGTAGCCCAACGACATTCCCCAGGATGGGACCTACCACAGCGAGAACACCGAGGCAAAGGTGGCCTCGACTGGCTCAAACCCCTGCCCATCTGTGACCCTGACGCCCTAGAGCTCTGACCAGCTTCCGAATATCCCGTACGATCGAACCCCCTACCCATGGAACGTGGGGGTGCACTCTGTGCTGGCTGGGAAGAAAATCTAACATGCTGTTGAGACTGCCCGCCTCGAAACTCGTCAGGATAACCTGCTGATCTAGCCCTCTTATGCTGGCCTCTATTATAATCTCTATCTAGCTGACGTCCCCGGTGCCGATCCTCTACCCCCTGTGCATATGCCTGCACCCGAGCAATGTCCATACCTGGCTGAAGAGTCACTGCCATACAACCGTCAATCAGATAACGATCCAATCCCATCACATAACGATGTACCCTGTCTGCCATATCAGCCACAATAGTAGGCGCATGCCTAGCCAATGAATCAAACTCGAGGCTATACTCTCGAACGCTCCTGCCATTCTGCCTCAAACGCAAGAATCTATCGACTCTAGCTCGCTTCATCTCTGGAGGCAGGAAGTGGCCCTGGAAAGCCTCCACAAATTCATCCCATACCGCTGGAGGAGCACCCTCACCCCTAGATAACTCCCAAGACTCATACCAATTAATAGCTACATCCCGCAAATGATACGTAGCCAACTCAACAGACTCAGTCTCCGAAGCCTTGATTATCCTCAATGTACGCTGCATCTGACGAATAAACTCTTGCGGATCATCCTGGGGCCTTGACCCAAAGAACTCTGGAGGATTACAACTTAAGAAGTCACGAGCCCTTAAGCTATCAGATCTGTCCGCATGATCAACTCCTAGTCCATGCCTGCGAGCCTGACCTGCCACTAATCTAGTCAGCAACTGAACCGCATCTCTCATGGCCCTATCCTCCGCCCCTGGCTGAGGAGCTGGAGGTTCAGGTGTTGGGGGCTCGGGGGCTGGTGGTGGTGTCCCCCGAACTGGAGCTGCTGCTGCTCTAAGCTCCTCTGGCGGTGGCGGTGTAGCAGAGCTCTCCGACTGGAGCACAATACCAGGCATAGACTGGGCACGGGCCCTAGTAACTCTCCGGGTCTGACTAGTACCTTCTGCTACAGATTTGCCCTTCTGGGCGGCTGTCGCTTTCTTTGGAGGCATAGCTGAAGACACAGGGATTCGTTAGAGAGGGATTATCCTGTTAATATAGCTCTATCGCACAATCTAGAATAAGAAGAAAGGATGACATCCTAAATGTCCTGTAGCTTCCTGTTTATAGATGTGGTGCACAACACACCGATAAACAAGACTCTACTAGACACGGTCTGTAGACACTTCCGAGGAAGAACCGCTCTGATACCACTTTTGTCATGACCCAACCCGATGGGCCGTGACTAGTGCCCATTTTGGACACTCACATACAAACCTGTTAAGTATAACCAACTGAAACTAAGACAATATGGAATTTAATCAAATCAAGCCAACCCCAACGCCATATATATATAAAGTGGATCTGTCTCATAAGGAGTTATAACCATTCAACCGTAACAACATACGCGAGCCGACAAGGCCGCCACTATCCAAAGCATAATAGCATACGCAAGCCGACAAGGCTGCCACTACACAATACACAATGATGTACGCAGCCGACAAGGCTGCCCCTGTACAAGCGGACATCCCAAACAAACCATGTCCAGACCATTATCCAAAACATATATATGCAACCCACATAATGTCTACAGACCTCTAAGAGTATAGTAGTGAAACTCGATAGGACAGGGCCCCGCCGTACCCATAGATAAGCAAAAGACTACATAGAAAGTTATGTACCAAAACGACTGGGCTCCAGAACAGTGGAGCTCTCCCAATCAGCAGAGTAGATATCCTAGGCGGAAGAATCACCGAACTGTGCGTCTACACTTACGGGCATGAAACGCAGCCCCCCGAGGAAAGGGGGTCAGTACGGACAATGTACTGAGTATGTAAAGCATAAGGTAAAGATGACAGGATACCAACATGATAAGTCGAAACAAGATATCGCTACACATGTACCTTATAAGTGAAAATCATGCATATCTTTAACATATAAGGTGCCCAGCTTCCCTAGTAAGGGACTCGGCAAAATAATCATCATATATATACATCATACGTACCCGGCCCTCTAGTGAGGGACTCGGTTAAATAGTCATCACATCATCTCCGTCATCAT
Source organism: Solanum sitiens (assembly GCA_016801875.1). Classification (NCBI taxonomy): domain Eukaryota; kingdom Viridiplantae; phylum Streptophyta; class Magnoliopsida; order Solanales; family Solanaceae; genus Solanum; species Solanum sitiens. Next base: position 183,234 of record JABWTJ010000673.1, read on the forward strand.
CATCATAATAACCATCCTCATCACCAATCATATATATAATATACATACCCGGCCCTCTAGTGAGGGACTCGGTGACATATGCAAGAAACTCCGCACGAACATTACCCGGCCCGGGACTCGGTGAAATGATAAATGACTCTATGCACGAGCAGAACATTATGAGCAACCATATGCAGTTAAAATCATTTCTTATAACTCAATAGAACAATCAACGTGAACCAGCAAGGAGTATTACCAAAGATTAACGTTTTTATCAAGATTATGAACCTTTAACACGATATGAAAACGTAAAATCTCAATGACTCTAAGAAGCACTACCATAGATATGAGAAATCACCATAGCCTTAGACATAGCCGATATATAGAGGAATAGTTTGTGGAAGCCAGAATATACGTCACCTAGACGCTCTAGAAGTAAGTATCAAACCTGTCCGTCATTCGCTCATTTTTAAAAGTCATGCCAAACAAAGAAAGAAAAGATAGTCGAGCCGCACGTCCAATATTTACTGCCCAAGCTATTAATCTATAACAAGCAACAATCGTGCCGCAATGAGATAGACGTCGCGCTTTACTACTTATTGTAAGCTAGCTAATAATCTAACGAAAATTCGGCAGCACTTCCCCTATTTTCCTTACTTCGTCCCAATCCGACAACAACCCAAATTATCCACAGCAATACCAATAACACATATAACCCAACGAATCATATTAAACAGCCCCCCCCCCCAAAACAGTTCCGTCTCGGCAACCATAGTAACGAAACAATGACACACCGAGCGATAACTCGTTTTATAATTCGCAACACATCTACCTTATCGTATTCATCACTTGGAGTATATACCCATAATCACATTAACATATACATAACGCCAAAACAGAATTTCCCACATTTTGCTTTAATCAAAACAGCCCAAACACTAACACGACACCACTAATAATCCGATTATGGTTTCCGTTCATACTTAGCACATTCAATAACTAAAACAAATTTCCTAAGCTACTGGTCACGCCCCCTTCTTAACATTAATGGCTAATTAACAATGGCATTATAAGGAATTAACACACCAAGCAAAGAGATTACTAACCAAATTCTTTTGTAGCTGCTGGCCGAGAGTTGCATGGTTGGTTTTCTCCACTTCCATGGCTGCCTAAGATAGGTGGTGAAGAAGATGATATGTTTGCAATGCATTTCACCACCTCATTCATAATATGAAGTGGAGGCAGCCCCCCTCTACACGTGCCCCACTAAGGGCCAGCTCCCAATCTGATTTCTTTTAATTTGACTTGAGTGGTGGGGCCCACTTGATTAATTTAATCCTAATCAGCCACTAATTAATCCCTCACTTAATGTTAATGACACTTACATTAGCCAAAACATACTTAATATCACATTTGGAATTAACATCCTTGCCTAATATTTCTTTAATCACTTGGAACTTCAAATAAAATCTCATTCCCCGGACTTACATCGACTAGCTCATGACGCGCACTACATATAAAAATACGAGGCGTAACAGTTTCTTATGGGCTTTATAATGATAGAAGAATTGTATTCAATTGATATCTAATTGATCTTAGATTTTTAAACCTAGATTGAATTGATGTAGATTCATTGGGTTTTATGGTTATTGCTTTGAAGTATTGTTCATGGCCATGGGTAAGGGCCTTGTGATGTTGAATTGGTTGATTTGGCATTGAATTGAAGTGTGGATGAGGGGATGAAGGTATGCTGCCCCATTTTCTTTAATTTGATATTAATTATACTTCGATTCTATTGTGGTTGGTATGGTCCACTTATGGTGGCGGTGTTATGTGTTTTACTTACAATTGACGTGGCCTTATCGGCGTTACTTTATGCAATATTATGAGCATGGCCTTATTGGCAACTACTTGAAGTTATGTGGCTATTTGTGTAGTTTGATTATGTGAAGCATGACATTACCTATCTACATGTGAATTTATGTAGTCATGTATGTATTCTTCTAGTTATGTTGCCTTAAGTGCTCATGTTAGACTTTGACTTGACATTATGAGAGTAGTGTTAGGTTAAGTCTTGGTTATTCCTACTTGACTTTATGAGTCTAAGTGGAGTATGTTAATGGTGTTATGATGATATATAGGGTGACTTTAAGATGTTAGGTTGTTTTAGAGGGGTTTCTAGAATGACTTGTATTATGTGTTAAAAGTGAAGTATGTGATGTCTTGTCTTGGTTGACTTGTATCTCTTGCTTGATGTATATATGATTATGGATATGTGATGTCTTGATTTAGGGTATTATAACTCTTAGTCTTGAATGTATGAATGACATGTGACTTTAAATGATGTTATGAGAGTCTCTTATGTGCAAACCTGGACTTAAGGGGAAGGTTAAGATTGATTGAAGTGTAAGCCGTAATGGTATCCTTCAAAGTTAAGGAATGATGGACTTAAGTTTAGTTGGCTGGAACGGCGTAATATTAACACTTAGGAAAGTCATCATGAGCTTCTTATCGCCATTGTGAGGTAGCCCTAGTGGACCTTCCTTGGTAGGGTAAATGTAATTGGGTTATGAACTAGATATGGAACCCTTTTATGTAAACCTAATGTATGAAATACTCTATGAGAAAGAAGGCTAGCACCGAGTGAGTATGGCAAGGGAAGTAGTTCTAGTTAAATATGAGACTAGAATACAAAGAAGCCCTATTCCTTAACCATGTGCCTACATGGGATGTGTCCAAGTTCTACCATTGGCATGTAGAACAACCTCATCGGAGTAGGATAGAACTCCGGATTCCATGTCTTGCTACCATGGTCTATGTCGGTTATTGCCTATTCTCATCATGTAGAATACCTATTAGCATTAGATAAGTTTATGAGGTTTAGGTGGTGGTATGGGACGCTATCTAGACATTGCACAATAGGTTTTGAAGGTGTTATGTGGAATTTCCTAGGTCTTGTCCAAGACCATTATGTGAGTGTCTTATGTGATGCATTATGTGAGTGTCTTATGTGATGCATTATGTGAGTGTCTTATATGATGTATGAGTCTTAATGAACTAATGAACTAATGACCTATGTTAGTAACTATGTAAATGAATAAGTACCTAATCTAAAGTGGCTTAAGCATTCCTTAGCTAAAGTGTGAGGAGGGCATGGAAGGATGATCTCTTCATGTCTTATCTTTGGAAGTCTTGAGGATGACTTTAGTTAGGGAAGTTGGTTTATCTTGTTGACATGATCTAAGCCTTAGGTAGTCTTAAGGACTATTTAGGTAATCTTGAAGAGGTCACTACGGACGTTATCTTCTTGATTTACTTAAGTAGGTCTTTTGATAGCCTTTGGGTAGAGAATGTCATATCACCTATGGTTGGTGATTTAGTGAGAATGATTCTACTATAAGGAGTCCATAGGATCACTTGAGTGTGTGTGTAAGGGATTGTATGGGCGGTTCCTTCATATTTTACTTATGGGAGACTTAGGATTCATGATTGGTAGAGAAATCTCACAATGATGTTTATGATTGCTTTGTAAGTATGTATGTAACTCATTGTAGGTAATCTTAAGGGTCATTTAGGCACATCAAGAGAGGATGTATGGGCGGTCTCTCTTTGTATGACTTAAGTGAATAAATGACTTTAAGTGAGGGAATTACATGCTAGAAGATGTTAAAAGGGAAGGCTAGGACTTCACTGTAACAGTGAATGGACTTCACCGTACAGTGAAATGAACTCACTGTAAAGTGAGCTTTAAATTTATGAGTTTGGTTTAATGTTATGTTATGCGTTTCTAAATGGATTAATGATGTTATTATGATTAAAATATGATTTGTAAAATGAAAAGATGCATATTTCCAATAAAGTCCGTTTTCATGATTTTTATGCATAATGTCATACTTAGTACATGTGGTTGTACTAATTTCATGCTTTATTTTCTATCTATAGTTCTTAATAGATGAAGGGATTGTGGAGTGAAGACTTCGATATCGAAGGATCGTCCAAGAAGAAGTTGAAGTATGTCCTCAATTGACTCGAGGGCATATTTCTTTTATGTTTTCTTTGAAGTATTGTAATAGACTATGTCTTTCTATTTTCGTATTGAAGTATGGGCCGTGTCCCAAGTATTCTTGTGTCTTAAGATGATAAGATTGAGACTTAGTGTTTTTCCTAATTTCTACTTATATGAAAGAGTTTAAAGACTTCTATATTGTTTTACGAAAAGTTTTAATTCCGCCCTATTTTTCACTATGTATATGCAATGAATGATATGAAAGAGGCTTGTCTTAGAACTCCGAGAGTTCGACGACGCCGGTTACAATCCAAGATTGTACTCTAACTTTTAGGGTATGTTTTTGGGATGTTACAAGCTTGGTATCAGAGCATAGGTTGGTGAAAGTGGTCTTAGGAATCAAAAAGTCTCATCAAGTCACGTCTAGTAGAGTCTTCACCATCGATGTGAGTCGCTACACATCTATGGGCGAGAGGCTATAGGACGATAGAGTTTTCCTTCTTTTCTACTCCTATGTCGTGCGGTAGAGTAATGTTATGATTATCCTTCTTATGTGTTTCCTTGTGTTTCTAGGAGATGAATACTAGAAGGATGGCCGCTAGAAGGTTGGAAGAGGAGAGGGTGCATAAGGAGATTCCTCCTCAAGTTGAGCAAGTTGAGCAAGTTCCTCAAGGTGCTCAAGTGCCTCCCCAAGGTGATCATGTTCCTAATGTGGGTGGAGGTAATGAGGTTCCGGTGGTTCATCCGGAGTTGACTACTCAAGAGATTAGAGAGGCTTTGATGGCTTTAGTTCAAGCCGTAACTACTCAAATCAATTTGAGTATGATGCCTAGGGTTGTGGAGAGCACTATGACTTCTAGGTTGAGAGACTTTGTGAGGATGAATCCTCCTATCTTTCTTGGCTCTAAGGTAAATGAGGATCCCTAAGAGTTTCTTATGAAGTGTACAAGGTGTTGAGTGCTATGGGGGTTACATCTAGAGAGAAGGCGGAATTGGCTTCATACCAATTGACGGATGTTTCTCAAATTTGGTATACTCAATGGAAGGACAATAGGCCGGAGGATTCGGGTCCTATTGAGTGGGAAGAGTTTAAGGGAGCTTTTCTTGGCAAGTACTTTCCCCGAGAGAGGAGAGAAGTCAAAGTGAAGGAGTTTATTAATCTCAAGCAAGGCAATATGAGTGTTGAGGAGTACTCTTTGAAATTCTCAACATTGTCTAGGTATGCTCCTTCTCTTGTGTCCAATCCAAGAGATGAAATAAGTCGCTTTTGTAGACATGATCATGTTTCCTTCCTACTGAAGTCTAAATGGTAAGTTACACCAAATAAAACACAACAAATAGGAAGCCATTTCACAAATTTTCAAATTCTAACATAGTACTCACCTTCACAGTAAGCACCTTTTGGGAAAAACAATACAAGTTATAGGCTCACATATGAACACTTAGCTACACATGCTTTCATCTTTTATGAGTAAGCCTACAATCATGCTTCCCAAACCATACAAATCACATAAATTTTCAAGAGACTCAACATATTTCATGATAAAGAGACTCAACTTTTCATTATTAGGCTAAGCATTACACCTCACAAGTGACTAAAACCATGTTTCTTACCTTATCTCATGAAGTCAAATTCACAATTAGCATGCTAAGATGCACTATAAACATGAGAAAACATGGATTTTATAGAAATTTCCATTCAAGAACTTTGGAATATCCATTATATCTTTAAGGTAATGTCAATGAATACATACCAAACAAATAAAGTTCATGCAATTCATACTTTATGCAAGACTCTATTCATGAACAAGCTCATCAAGACTTCATTAAATTCAAGATCAAGCAAAAAAATAGAAGGTCAAGGTAGACAATACCTAAAACCTTACTATTCCATCACCATCCCCCACTTAGGGTAAACCTGATTAAGAGAAACTTAACCCAACCTTAAGAGGATCTTTAACTTAACAACCTTCATTTTTCATCACTTAAAAGTGATTACCATTTAGAAGGAATTTACAGTAAGTCAACATAGTAACACCAAGGTGTTCTAAACTTTATTTCCTAGGCAATTTATCCCCAATCATCATGTTAGGTCATATCTTTTCAACCACTTAAGGTTTTCATACAATACAATAGACACCAAGGTCATGAAACATTAGGGGAAAACAACAAGGAGACTTAGCCATAAAATTTCTTCTTTTTCCTAGAATATTACAGTAAGGTGACTTCTAGGTCACTAAAACCCACATCATCACCCTACCAAAACATGCATACTACTTTTACACCTAGGATCAAGTATATAGAAATGACTCCAATCGATACTAGGTAATCATGAATGTTCACACATCCCAACTAAGGCAACATTTAAAACATCATGCATATATTCAAAGGGAAATAATGAACACCTTAAAACACATATTCTTAAGGTAGCATGCTTTCATAGGTAGTCACTAAGCATTTCAACTTCAATCATAGTATTAGACTACCATCATGTAAAACCATATAGTAACACATCATTCCACAAGAAACTCATGTCAACTACATTGACTTCTAACATGATTTAATCATATCTTGACACACATTTTCAACATAACATACTACTTCACACAAGTGTCATACATAGCCATAATTGGCATCATATCATCAAAACATGTAAAAATTCACCTTCACACATACTCATTCAACCATAAAACCAAGAGAAGCATTTAAACTCACCTTTTCTCTCTCAAGCATAGAGATACAATCTCATCCAAGCAATCACATCTAAAAGACCACCGGACAAGAAAACATAAGAGAGAGATCTTATAGAGTTAAGTTCTATGGCACGATATAAGAATGATGAAGAAGGGAAACTCTATCTTCCTATAGCCTCTCATACCATTTGATGTGTCGCGACTCACCACCAATGCTATGACACTCTACTTGTCATAACCCAACCCTAGTTAAGGCAGACAAGTACCTTATGAACACATGCTTTACAAGTAATCTATGATGAGAAAGTAAACTACTATGCAGATTACTGATGAGAAGCTTAAAATACAACACATTTTGACTAGCTAAACCTCTATATGTGACAAGTGAAACTATGAATACAGATGATAGCTTTACAATGTCTACAAAGCCTCTACTGGAATCCATGATGGTACCACTATGAAAATACACATAGTAAAGACTCAGCAAAACTCCGAATCAACCTGGAGCTCACCAACATCCGCTGAGTATAATGTGCTTCTATTGGGAAGATCTACTAGTTGAGTACTTGCACCTGCAGCATGAAATGCAGCGTTCCCAATAAGGGATGTCAGTACAAAAGAATGTACTGAATATGTAAGGCATAATACAACGAGAGCTCAACTGAAACCAAATACCAATAGATAAGGATTAGAGACCACCTTTGCTTTATGCTTGTGGAATCGTGCATGTTACATTCTTTTCTCTACTTTTCTGTACTTTATAATCTTTATACAACATATGATACAAATGACCAGCTGATCAGTGGTAGAAGAGGATGACCCATGCTAGGCATTTTAACCCCTGGGATGCTGTCCTCATAATTCCACAAATTGGGATCGGCCCATGCTAGGCTTTCGCCCCTGAGCTGCCACCCTTCCATACCAATTGGGATCGGCCCATGCTAGGCTTTTGCCCCTGAGCTGCCACCCATTCATACAGATTACGTTTAGATTCTTTCATCTTTGAGGTTGTTGTTTATCAGTTCATAACTCTTGTGGGATTGTTCTTTAGATAATCATAACTCTTTTGAGATTGTTCTTTTTGATGTTCATAACTTGTTTGTGATTGTTGTTTTGGTGGTCATAATCCTTGTTTTGATTTGGAAATACGGACCAGTAGTAGAAGACATATGAATATGGACTTACGATAATAAGAATGACATGGAAAGGATATGTGAATTGAACGTAGTACTTAGGAGCTTATATGACTCGGTAAGCATTTTGACATATAAAATTGAAGCACATCCAGTGAAGACAATTTAACATTCAGCCAAGAGATTTGAAATCTATATGATACAAATACAAGGTGTTCATGCATGTGGAACCAAGAGGGGAATGTGAGCAGATTAAACTTAAGGACGGATACATATTCCAAGTAAGTACACATAAACATACAATTGAGAAAGTAGTGATTATGTGAGGTAACATTACAGTCTAACACAATGATATTAATAACAAAGAAAGGGAATATATGAACATGTGACAAGATGACATATCTATAAACAATTGAAGCAAATTGGCAAGATATGGGCAGATCGTATATACATCCTATAAACATATGTACCATGTGTAATCTAGGATTACTTTGACTTATATGAGGGAAATACGTGCTAGGGGTACTTTGACAATGAAACAAGTTTAAACCTTGCATGCTAACACTTGGTAGAGTAAACACACACACATTTAGTAACAAACTCATATTAGAGTACCCACTTCAATGCTATAGGGAGTAGGAGCTGCAACTATGGATCAGTCACTACCAAGGGCACTTAGAAAGCTTACTTTTTGTAATGCAAGTTTTGGATTCATGCCAAAGAAATAGGAAATCAAATAGCCTACCTTGCTATACAATTCGAATCGTATGACATAAGCTCCTTATCTTCTGATCACTAACTACAATAAAATAAGTAATAAGACTAGTATTAGCAGCTAATTAATCAATTTGAGCCACTTGATCACACCCAAATAGTAACGAAGCAGTAAGCTGCAATCTATCTAGTGAGTGTTTTCTTTTCTTCCCTATCCCTTTAATCACGTATATATACTGTACAACCTTCGCATCAGGTCCTCCCCAAAATTCCCTACAATATTTAAGTCCTTTATATTATCCATAATTTCCCCGCACATCCAGTCACATCCCTTATCATAACATACATAAAACAATCTTTGAACATAATAATGTAATAGAAGCAATATGAATCGTGGTTTCTGATCACCAACACTTGAAGAGCTAACTTTACTTTTAAAGTGCTCAAACAAGCTCATAACTTAATTTAAAGAGGACTCCCCTCCATAGCTGTCCCAACATGCACTAATCACCAGAACATCCTCCCCAATATTCACCATGTAAGAGTAACAATTTCCAACTCACTAATACATACCAAGTGTCTTAATTAACTCAAGCACAAGAGGGAGAAAATTGCAGTAGCTTACCTTGCTGGACATGACTACCACTTGATAAGACTTGGATTCTTCAAGGTAAAGGTTGTCCTCCTTAACTTGTCTTAAATTATACCTTCCAATAGCTTGAAATACCTATTATTTAAGAACCCTAATGGTATTTAATGGCTGTTGTATGAATCTAAGAGAGAGAAGAGAGAAAGCTCTAGTAATCAGATATTTTGTCAAAGTAAAAATGGTTGGGAAAAGTTGATATCAATCTCTTTTAAAGGGACCTGCTTTGGACGACTTTATCACTCATTTTGGGCCATAATATGCCAAGTAGGTGACCCACCCACTTGGACTTTTCATTAGAACTTTTTTTTTGTACTTAATAACATTGCCCTTTGTCATAACCCAACCCTAGTTAAGGCAGACAAGTACCTTATGAACACATGCTTTACAAGTAATCTATGATGAGAAAGTAAACTACTATGCAGATTACTGATGAGAAGCTTAAAATACAACACATTTTGACTAGCTAAACCTCTATATGTGACAAGTGAAACTATGAATACAGATGATAGCTTTACAATGTCTACAAAGCCTCTACTGGAATCCATGATGGTACCACTATGAAAATACACATAGTAAAGACTCGGCAAAACTCCGAATCAACCTGGAGCTCACCAACATCCGCTGAGTATAATGTGCTTCTATTGGGAAGATCTACTAGTTGAGTACTTGCACCTGCAGCATGAAATGCAGCGTTCCCAATAAGGGATGTCAGTACAAAAGAATGTACTGAATATGTAAGGCATAATACAACCATATTTAATATGAGAGCTCAACTGAAACCAAATACCAATAGATAAGGATTAGAGACCACCTTTGCTTTATGCTTGTGGAATCGTGCATGTTACATTCTTTTCTCTACTTTTCTGTACTTTATAATCTTTATACAACATATGATACAAATGACCAGCTGATCAGTGGTAGAAGAGGATGACCCATGCTAGGCATTTTAACCCCTGGGATGCTGTCCTCATAATTCCACAAATTGGGATCGGCCCATGCTAGGCTTTCGCCCCTGAGCTGCCACCCTTCCATACCAATTGGGATCGGCCCATGCTAGGCTTTTGCCCCTGAGCTGCCACCCATAATCATACAGATTACGTTTAGATTCTTTCATCTTTGAGGTTGTTGTTTATCAGTTCATAACTCTTGTGGGATTGTTCTTTAGATAATCATAACTCTTTTGAGATTGTTCTTTTTGATGTTCATAACTTGTTTGTGATTGTTGTTTTGGTGGTCATAATCCTTGTTTTGATTTGGAAATACGGACCAGTAGTAGAAGACATATGAATATGGACTTACGATAATAACAATGACATGGAAAGGATATGTGAATTGAACGTAGTACTTAGGAGCTTATATGACTCGGTAAGCATTTTGACATATCAAATTGAAGCACATCCAGTGAAGACAATTTAACATTCAGCCAAGAGATTTGAACTCTATATGATACAAATACAAGGTGTTCATGCATGTGGAACCAAGAGGGGAATGTGAGCAGATTAAACTTAAGGACGGATACATATTCCAAGTAAGTACACATAAACATACAATTGAGAAAGTAGTGATTATGTGAGGTAACATTACAGTCTAACACAATGAGATTAATAACAAAGAAAGGGAATATATGAACATGTGACAAGATGACATATCTATAAACAATTGAAGCAAATTGGCAAGATATGGGCAGATCGTATATACATCCTATAAACATATGTACCATGTGTAATCTAGGATTACTTTGACTTATATGAGGGAAATACGTGCTAGGGGTACTTTGACAATGAAACAAGTTTAAACCTTGCATGCTAACACTTGGTAGAGTAAACACACACACATTTAGTAACAAACTCATATTAGAGTACCCACTTCAATGCTATAGGGAGTAGGAGCTGCAACTATGGATCAGTCACTACCAAGGGCACTTAGAAAGCTTACTTTTTGTAATGCAAGTTTTGGATTCATGCCAAAGAAATAGAAAATCAAATAGCCTTGCATACCTTGCTATACAATTCAAATCGTATGACTTAAGCTCCTTATCTTCTGATCACTAACTACAATAAAATAAGTCATAAGACTAGTATTAGCAGCTAATTAATCAATTTGAGCCACTTGATCACACCCAAATAGTAACGAAGCAGTAAGCTGCAATCTATCTAGTGAGTGTTTTCTTTTCTTCCCTATCCCTTTAATCACGTATATATACTGTACAACCTTTGCTTCAGGTCCTCCCCAGAATTCCCTACAATATTTAAGTCCTTTATATTATCCATAACTTCCCCGCACATCCAGTCACATCCCTTATCATAACATACATAAAACAATCTTTGAACATAATAATGTAATAGAAGCAATATGAATCGTGGTTTCTGATCACCAACACTTGAAGAGCTAACTTTACTTTTAAAGTGCTCAAACAAGCTCATAACTTAATTTAAAGAGGACTCCCCTCCATAGCTGTCCCAACATGCACTAATCACCAGAACATCCTCCCCAATATTCACCATGTAAGAGTAACAATTTCCAACTCACTAATACATACCAAGTGTCTTAATTAACTCAAGCACAAGAGGGAGAAAATTGCAGTAGCTTACCTTGCTGGACATGACTACCACTTGATAAGACTTGGATTCTTCAAGGTAAAGGTTGTCCTCCTTAACTTGTCTTAAATTATACCTTCCAATAGCTTGAAATACCTATTATTTAAGAACCCTAATGGTATTTAATGGCTGTTGTATGAATCTAAGAGAGAGAAGAGAGAAAGCTCTAGTAATCAGATATTTTGTCAAAGTAAAAATGGTTGGGAAAAGTTGATATCAATCTCTTTTAAAGGGACCTGCTTTGGACGACTTTATCACTCATTTTGGGCCATAATATGCCAAGTAGGTGACCCACCCACTTGGACTTTTCATTAGAACTTTTTTTTTTGTACTTAATAACATTGCCCTTTTGCCACCTTTCTCATTCTTCATTTGCAGCCAACATGTGTCTTTAATTTGGGCCACACCTTTAAGTAGGTGATGCATCTAGTTTTCCATTAAAATTATTTCTTGTGGGCTTGAGAAGATTGGGCCTTGGTTGTCCATTTCCCCCTTATTCTTCCATTCAACTTGGGCTAAATTAATGCAAATAGGTGTAGTGTACTTGGTCCAATAACACAGTCAAAGAGTCTTAGTAGGTGATGCACATACTTGGTCCTTTGGGCTGGTCAATAAGTCAAAGTAGGTGATGCACCTACTTGTCACTTACTAGCTTAGTGAAGTCAAGCAAGCACCTCAATATTTTGTTAAATTTCTAGACCTTAATAACTTCAACATAACTTAGAACTTATATACACTATGCCACTTTATACTTTAGACTCAAATACCACCTTGTCATCTCAAGTGTAAATATTTCCATCAACATCAACTTAATAGGGTCGCATCAAAATCTCTGGACAGTTCACTTTAAATATTACCACTAATTGCATAGGAAACCAAATCCATAACTATACCACAAGGCAGTTTATAAGCATTATTAAAATAGAACTAGTACACGTAGAATACGGGGTGTTACATCCTCCCCCTCTTATGATCATTCGTCCTCGAATGATAGGTGCACCTGGTAGTTCGATTAATCTCTGAATTTCATATAGAGATTTGCGAGAGTCCCAATTGTAAATAGGAAGGACTATCCAGAATCCATAGACTAACCGAAAATATGTATAGACAAATCTAGCATGACGTCTCGATAGATATGGTTCATGAAATAGTAATATGAAAAAATTAAATCCCTTCTTTACCATGTAATTCACTAAAAATACACAAGTAGTACTCATACAAATAAGACTGTAATATACCTAAACACAAGAAACACAAATGACACATCAAATGAACAAATTCTAGCAAGATTCATGATCATATAAGAGGACCACATGATCTCAGATCCTTATATTGATGTTTAAAATGAGGAGGGTTACTTAGTATCTCCCTATCATCTTCTATTCCCAGGTATGTTGTGTTATATTCTATTCCTTCCCTAATACTCATGGTTACACATTCTGAACTTAGCTTCCGAGCCTTAACAATTAAGAATAACTATAGAGTATCTCCCAATTTTATTTTATTTTTGCATATGAACGGACACATAGAATCATAGGCTATAGGGGCAATACTTTCCTTTCTCTTTTATTTCATGACACTTTTCAGAGGTGAATCTTTTAAGAACACATAGCTGTTAATATAAAATCTAAAGTTTTATGCCGCTCCTGCGAATAGGGTATTATGCTAAGTTATTTATCTATGGTTGATTAAATTTACATATATGGCCAACCTTTTCTGTTCAAAGTCTTCATTGCATATTGATACAAGGAAATATTTTCCCAAATTGTTCAAAACTCAAATCAATAAGCATAGAGAGGGCATAGTATACGGATGAATAAGTCACATTGGACATGACACATAGGCAGACTATCCCAAAAGGGAGCGCGCAAGGTATACGTGAATTAAGCTATAGAAATACATGGTATATGCGTGCATATGACCTATAGGTTAGCGTGTGAGCGAATGAACTATAGGGAATGTAGGAATGGGCTAGATGATCACATGATGCATGAGTACATAAGCTAAGACATGTAGTAGATATGACAAGTAGACATATCAGAAAATGAGCTACGGAACACAAATCACATTGAGCAAGTGCGTTATATTGCGTGGATAGGTGGACTAACATGTCAATGAGCACAAATATGAAATATGAGCAAGTGAGCACATAACACATGGCCAGAAAAGCTATAAGTCCTAAAATGTTTAAGCAAGTAGGCTATGAGGTATGCAAAATATATAGAAATGGTCATATGATTAATTTAGCATGCATTACTCATACAATATGGACAAGTGGCATGTGGGAAGTAACCAGTGCAATAAATAACATGTAAGGAAAAGTTCCTATGAAAACATCATTAAACAAGGGTGATCTGAAGCGGATAACACTTGCATGTAAGCATTCCATGACGTTAGGTAACCTATGAGAAGGCAATCCACAAAGGGAAAATGACATACAAATAGATAAGTTATAGAATATGCAGCATGTATAATTATATAAAAAAAATCATCTTTGAAAGCTACGATATATCCTATAGAACAACTCTAACGTACTAAGATAAACACACTGTCTTAAGCTTTTAAGTTACAGGTGGGATAGTTCTGCTCATATTCCTTACTCGCCTCAAAACACATACAATTGATTTTCCCATCTACTATCTCCAATCTCCTAAGAATTCTTATAGGTGTTCTGCTATTGGGACTTGGCTTCCGTCTAGGTCAATATAAATAGTACAGTAATGATAGAAAAAGAAAATCCTCAAAAAAAGTAGATCATCTTTTAGAGTAGGAGGACGAGGTCAACTTTGCCTTCATTACTAGCTTGTGTTATATCACATTCAATGATTGATGCCCCTTGAAGATCAAAAAAANNAAAAAAATAATAATAATAAATCGTGCTTCTTGAACGCATCATGAAATATGAACTCTAATAACATGTAAATGCCAGGTACCTATAAAGTTATATCATGATTCATAACGTCTTAGAGTTAGCCGATTTGGGCTTAACTAGATAGGTCTGGCCATACTAATAGATTTCCTCTTTTTTTTTTTTTTTTTTTTTAATAAGTGAGGGTGCTCCGACTCTTTTCCCATGCAAGATAGCAAATAAGAACAACTAGCAATATGCATATGATCTATTTTTTTAATCAAGACTAAATATCAAAACTTGAATCGATACTAAATTGACTTCTCTATGTAACAAAGGTTCACAAAATTGTTCCCAGGAGCGCCATTATAACTCGTTAGCGTTGAAGAGCTGATAACATTTTCTTACCGCATACACTTTAGCAATCACTCTCTCATAACCACCTATGCCACTCCTCTATAGCATCCTCATATCACCCCTACTCCTATGTTTAGGGAATTTGACATATTCCATCTCTTTCTAATGAGAAGTTGTCTGTAGATATTCGGCCTGTGTAATTTAAGCTTCATTCTCACAAGCTTCCTATCTAACAAGTAACTTTTAATCAAAACTAGCAGCTTCATGTACTAGATTCCATTATGTACAACCAACTAATCACAACTTAGTTCTAACCAATCAACTTTCTTTTCGTTATTCTTACCCTTTAGGAACATACTAACTCTCTATATCCAACACATACCTCATAAAATGAACCACCACACATATATCATTTGTAGTAATTGGCACACTTATCCCTAAGTTTTATATTCATGAAAAGAATACAAATGTTATTAGTACTTATTCAGAGCTGTTGGCACATACCATATAAATGCCAAACATTAACATACTCGGGAGGACATACGGTGAGAATTTGAGCTTTGTCAGCCAATTAGGGGTATCTGTAGTAACACTATTGCAGTAATACATCCACCTATAAAATTGTGCCACTGGCTTCTTTAAACTAAAAGAAACTGGTTTGACTACATCAATTTCGAGAACATGTGCAACGCTGAAAATTCTATATATCAAAGACTAAGAACAAGTGTCCTCCATAGGAATAAATCCTGTAAGTATGGAGCAAATATAGAACTCAAGAGCTGGTTACATCCTCCTAAGAAGATCTCCCTGGAAATGCTACAGCAAATATATGTAACTAGGTAACAAATCATATTTGAACCAACATGATGCAAATGGTACAAATGCAACTTTAAATGCAAATAACATAAAAGTCTTTACATACCTTGTGGAGTGAGATGGTTAAATAAAATGAGCTCAATCTAGTCAAACTTTTGGTAACTTGAGGTCCTTTCTGTATGTTACATGGTGACACTTCAACAACCGTTAACCTTAACCATAGTTAATATGAATAGCATGATCTGGTACAACTGGAAATGGTCTTCTTAACTTCGCTCTATCGCACGATCAGGATTATGAAGGAAGGTAACATTTCCTAAATGTCCAAGCAGCCCCCTAATTATTAAATGTGGCGCGCAACACATTCATAACTAAGGATCTACTAGACACGACTTTGTAGACCCCCTAGGACGAACTGCTCTGATACCACTTTGTCATAACCCAACCCTAGTTAAGGCAGACAAGTACCTTATGAACATGTGCTTTACAAGTAATCTATGATGAGAAAGTAAACTACTATGCAGATTACTGATGAGAAGCTTAAAATACAACACATTTTGACTAGCTAAACCTCTATATGTGACAAGTGAAACTATGAATACAGATGATAGCTTTACAATGTCTACAAAGCCTCTACTGGAATCCATGATGGTACCACTATGAAAATACACATAGTAAAGACTCGGAAAAACTCCGAATCAACCTGGAGCTCACCAACATCCGCTGAGTATAATGTGCTTCTATTGGGAAGATCTACTAGTTGAGTACTTGCACCTGCAGCATGAAATACAGCATTCCCAATAAGGGATGTCAGTACAAAAGAATGTACTAAATATGTAAGGCATAATACAACCATATTTAATATGAGAGCTCAAGTGAAACCAAATACCAATAGATAAGGATTAGAGACCACCTTTGCTTTATGCTTGTGGAATCGTGCATGTTACATTCTTTTCTCTACTTTTCTGTACTTTATAATCTTTATACAACATATGATACAAATGACCAGCTGATCAGTGGTAGAAGAGGATGACCCATGCTAGGCATTTTAACCCCTGGGATACTGTCCTCATAATTCCACAAATTGGGATCGGCCCACGCTAGGCTTTCGCCCCTGAGCCGCCACCCTTCCATACCAATTGGGATCGGCCCATGCTAGGCTTTTGCCCCTGAGCTGCCACCCATAATCATACAGATTATGTTTAGATTCTTTCATCTTTGAGGTTGTTGTTTATCAGTTCATAACTCTTGTGGGATTGTTCTTTAGATAATCATAACTCTTTTGAGATTGTTCTTTTTGATGTTCATAACTTGTTTGTGATTGTTGTTTTGGTTGTCATAATCCTTGTTTTGATTTGGAAATACGGACCAGTAGTAAAAGACATATGAATATGGACTTACGATAATAACAATGACATGGAAAGGATATGTGAATTGAACGTAGTACTTAGGAGCTTATATGACTCGGTAAGCATTTTGACATATCAAATTGAAGCACATCCAGTGAAGACAATTTAAGATTCAGCCAAGAGATTTGAACTCTATATGATACAAATACAAGGTGTTCATGCATGTGGAACCAAGAGGGGAATGTGAGTAGATTAAACTTAAGGACGGATACATATTCCAAGTAAGTACACATAAACATACAATTGAGAAAGTAGTGATTATGTGAGGTAACATTACAGTCTAACACAATGAGATTAATAACAAAGAAACGGAATATATGAACATGTGACAAGATGACATATCTATAAACAATTGAAGCAAATTGGCAAGATATGGGCAGATCGTATATACATCCTATAAACATATGTACCATGTGTAATCTAGGATTACTTTGACTTATATGAGGGAAATACGTGCTAGGGGTACTTTGACAATGAAACAAGTTTAAACCTTGTATGCTAACACTTGGTAGAGTAAACACACACACATTTAGTAACAAACTCATATTAGAGTACCCACTTCAATGCTATAGGGAGTAGGAGCTGCAACTATGGATCAGTCACTACCAAGGGCACTTAGAAAGCTTACTTTTTGTAATGCAAGTTTTGGATTCATGCCAAAGAAATAGGAAATAAAATAGCCTTACATACCTTGCTATACAATTCAAATCGTATGACTTAAGCTCCTTATCTTCTGATCACTAACTACAATAAAATAAGTCATAAGACTAGTATTAGCAGCTAATTAATCAATTTGAGCCACTTGATCACACCCAAATAGTAACGAAGCAGTAAGCTGCAATCTATCTAGTGAGTGATTTCTTTTCTTCCCTATCCCTTTAATCACGTATATATACTGTACAACCTTCGCATCAGGTCCTCCCTAGAATTCCCTACAATATTTAAGTCCTTTATATTATCCATAACTTCCCCGCACATCCAGTCACATCCCTTATCATAACATACATAAAACAATCTTTGAACATAATAATGTAATAGAAGCAATATGAATCGTGGTTTCTGATCACCAACACTTGAAGAGCTAACTTTACTTTTAAAGTGCTCAAACAAGCTCATAACTTAATTTAAAGAGGACTCCCCTCCATAGCTGTCCCAACATGCACTAATCACCAGAACATCCTCCTCAATATCACCATGTAAGAGTAACAATTTCCAACTCACTAATACATACCAAGTGTCTTAATTAACTCAAGCACAAGAGGGAGAAAATTGCAGTAGCTTACCTTGCTGGACATGACTACAACTTGATAAGACTTGGATTCTTCAAGGTAAAGGTTGTCCTCCTTAACTTGTCTTAAATTATACCTTCCAATAGCTTGAAATACCTATTATTTAAGAACCCTAATGGTATTTAATGGCTGTTGTATGAATCTAAGAGAGAGAAGAGAGAAAGCTCTAGTAATCAGATATTTTGTCAAAGTAAAAATGGTTGGGAAAAGTTGATATCAATCTCTTTTAAAAGGACCTGCTTTGGACGACTTTATCACTCATTTTGGGCCATAATATGCCAAGTAGGTGAC
The DNA here is from genome assembly GCA_016801875.1 of Solanum sitiens. Classification (NCBI taxonomy): domain Eukaryota; kingdom Viridiplantae; phylum Streptophyta; class Magnoliopsida; order Solanales; family Solanaceae; genus Solanum; species Solanum sitiens. The sequence goes on from JABWTJ010000673.1 coordinate 202,015, forward strand.
CCACCCACTTGGACTTTTCATTAGGACTTTTTTGGACTTAATAACATTGCCCTTTTGCCACCTTTCTCATTCTTCATTTGCAGCCAACATGTGTCTTTAATTTGGGCCACACCTTTAAGTAGGTGATGCATCTAGTTTTCCATTAAAATTATTTCTTGTGAGCTTGAGAAGATTGGGCCTTGGTTGTCCATTTCCCCCTTATTCTTCCATTCAACTTGGGCTAAATTAATGCAAATAGGTGTAGTGTACTTGGCCCAATAACACAGTCAAAGAGTCTTAGTAGGTGATGCACATACTTGGTCCTTTGGGCTGGTCAATAAGTCAAAGTAGGTGATGCACCTACTTGTCACTTACTAGCTTAGTGAAGTCAAGCAAGCACCTCAATATTTTGTTAAATTTCTAGACCTTAATAACTTTAACATAACTTAGAACTTATATACACTATGCCACTTTATACTTTAGACTCAAATACCACCTTGTCATCTTAAGTGTAAATATTTCCATCAACATCAACTTAATAGGGTCGCATCAAAATCTCTGGACAGTTCACTTTAAATATTACCACTAATTGCATAGGAAACCAAATCCATAACTATACCACAAGGCAGTTTATAAGCATTATTAAAATAGAACTAGTACACGTAGAATACGGGGTGTTACACATGTGATACTCTTAATTTTCATAATTTAAAGAAATAGCAGTAAACAATTTTAGTTATCAATAAATAATAAAAGTTTGTCGATTATACCACTTATTAATGAATTATAAAAAAAATGCCAGCTACAAACTAATGGAGGATCAACAAGGAATTAATATCCTAACTTATTCTTTTTTTTGCTCCTAATAAAGGAAAAGTAATGATTAGTATTTAGAGGCACTTTAACATTCTGACCAGAAGATGAAATTAAATGATGATTTTTTTATTTTTTGTCGAACGGATATGACATGATAAAACTTTTATTTACGGGAAAACACTTGCTTAATTATTAATGCAATGTGGTTAACTGAATAAATGAGTAAAAAGATGCATAAAATTTAATGTATACAATCAGAGCCAGCTATTAATAAAATTTCATTTATATTAACAATTATGTGAATAAGCTATTAACAAAACCTCATTAACGATAGTCATGTAATCTCTTATATTATAAGTCTACTACCCAGACACACCTAATTCATATAACTTAAGAATTCAGACTTGATTTTTTTAAAAAAAATAAAATCTTATGCAATTATTTTACATACAATCATTTTAATTATTATTATTTTAACTGATTTAAAAGGTTAGGTTGTTTGTATAGATGAGAATAATATCTTGATTAAGTTTATAACTAATTATTTGTAATTAAAGTAATTAATTTAATTAATTATTTTTAGTAGTGGTAAATGTGAATTGAGACCCAATTGAGTGAGAACAAAATTTGTAACAAAAATACTTTAGGCACTGTTTTTTGTTTTGAAGCCAGTAACAACATTTTGGCTTATGATTATATTTTGTTTTTTTATTCATTACAAATGAATCATCCTTTTTTCTATCTACTTTTATCTTTTTTCTTTTTGCCATCCTTCTCTATATTCTTTTCATATTCAATCCCTCATTTCTCCTTTTTACACTTTGCCACTTATAAGAAAAAAAATAAATAGGCATAACATAGTTAAATTATACAGATCACCTGAAAAAGAAAAAAATGAATGAAGGCGGTGGAAATGACCATGGTTTATATGATGATGTCTGGTCATACCTGAACTTGAATGACTATCAGGTTGGGAGTGGAGAGACGTTTGAGGGTGACAAGGTTCTAGATCCGACTAGGTCGGATGCTTGTCAGCCGTTGACAACAGTTAATGAAGTGAGTATTGATGCTGCCAAAAAGAGAAGTCCACCCAACCGAGAAAAAATTGGTAAGGGAATTACAGAACCAACGTCTGGTGTCGATAGAGGCGGAGGTAAAGGAGAATCTAAGCACAAGATACACAAATGGACGGAGAGAGAAAGGAGAAAGAAGTTGCGAACCTTGTTTGAGATTCTTCATGATTTGGTTCCTATTCTCCCCGCTAAGGTAAAAAAGAAGTTCTTTCAATGACTTACCTTATATTTTATTTTTCGATATCTTATCGATCAAAAGGAAAATAATTCAATAAATTTAATGATTATCTAAAACGATTTTTTTTGTCATTTTTCTTTTATTGTCTTCCACAACCTTAATTAGTAATCATAATCAACTAATCAAGAGTTATTCGAAAAATGAATATGAGTTTTTCTTAAAATCAAATTGGAACTTGGAAAATGATTTGAAAAGTTACTCACCATACGTGATAGTTCCATTTTTTCCAACTTTCTAAATTGAGTATATAAATTTTAGGAGAATTTTTTTAGGAAGCTTACTGAAGAAGACATGATTCTATGTGTGCGTATATATATATATATATATATATATATATATATATATATATATATATATATATATATATATATATATATATATATCATGTGGAAGTTCAATTAAAAATTGACAAAAATGAAAGAAATATTATTTAATATTTCAAAACAAACTAAAATAAAAATAAAAATTAGAAAGACTATTTATAATAGACAAACTTGAATAAATTTATTTGGTGATATACATATTTCCCTTATTTCTAATTTGTATATATCTACCTGTTAATTCCAAAATAGAATAATAAGATGCGTTTTTCACCAAAAAAGTGAAGGGTAAAACAATATAGAACTTCCGATTTTTTCGCATATATAGTTATACAAAAAAAAAAATCTCCACAAATTTATTTATTTTTTCTCTTCTAGCATAAGAATATGAAGTTGTTAATATTATTATAGTTATATTCTGAATTTGTCAAAAAGAACATTTTCTTAACCCGTATAATTATATGATCTTTAATTTATTGAAGTAATTAATAAGTATTAATTTTTATATCAATTTAATTTATATACATTAACTATATAAATAATCATTATGCTTGTAGTAGCGTATTTTCACTTGTTATTACCGATAAAATTTACTTATTTTGTCATATTAATTACAACCAATAACACCTTGTATGTAAATCACCTTATTACAATTAGCTTTACAAGAAGGATAGATTGGTCAGATGCGTAATGTACATGGTTTGAAGATTATAGATTCCAAATTTAAGTCTTTTTTGTAATTTTTACTTATTAAATTATTTTTTTCAAGACACTAATAAATGACTTGAAACTTATTTATTTGTATATAGTATTCCCTTGACTTCTTCGTGTGTGTTTACTCCCCTTAATGAGTGAATATCCTGACTTCGTCTCTGAAGTAGAAATTTAATTAATTTCATATTTTTTTATATGTAGGCTGATCAGTCTACAATAGTTGGTGAAGCAGTGAACCACATCCGAAAACTGCAGAATACTTTCAAAAAACTTGAAAGTCAAAAGCTAGAAAGGCTAGAAGAATATAGCATAAGGTTGATGAGTTCACAAAAAGTTGACAATAGTTGGGAGAAATATGTGGGTGATCAAGGATCAACCAACAATTCAACTGTTATTACCACCAACAACTCATGGTGCTAGTCCCCTTATTCCAACATGTTTTATGACATGGATTTCACCAAATGTGATACTGAATGTTTGTGGTGAGGATGCACATATTAGTGTGTGTTTTCCTAAGAATCCAAAGTTATTTACCATTATTTGTTATGTTTTGGAGAAACATAAAATTGACATTCTGTCTGCTCAAGTTTCATCTGATCAATTCAGAAGCATGTTCATGATCCAAGCTCATGTAAGTCCTTTAATTTTTGTAGTGTATTATATGTTGGTAAATCTGAACATTGTGAACTAGGTTTTTTTAGTTAGCATACTCTCCAATTTATTTTACGTGTCTTTGTTTGATTTGTCACTAAATATTGAAGAATGACACGCGTTGAGAAATTATTTTGAATTGGGTATTTGAAAAATATATAGTTATTTTTTTCTTTTATAAGTTTTGAGTCTAATCAAACATTTATATTCACATGAAATGAAGTATATATCTATCTTTTTTATTTATATAGAAATGGCTCCTCCCACCTAGTCTCACCCTGAGGTTAAAATTCTCTATTTGTTACTACATATAGTTTAGTCGTATATTATATATGTTTAGAAATTAGTTAACTTGTTTTACCTAAGTCGAGTGTCGAATAGAAATTATATGGGTAAACATGAGTACATATTCCCCTCTTCATACCCCAGGTGTAAAATTTTATTGAGTATATTATTGTTGTTGTTATTATTATTGTTTGGTTCTAAAAATGTTTGATGTATATTCAGGCAAAAGGTGGAAGTGAGTTAGCTCAATTCTCCGAAGCATTCATAGCGGAAGACATGTACAAGCAAGCTGCAATTGAGATAATGACATTGACAACCCCCAAATGATCAATATCTATTTACTTTTGATGTTCATCCATTGGAAGATGAACGGTTATCGCCGCATAAACATGTTTACTTTTATAGTTCATCTGGTAGAGGATGAACAGCTGTGTCCGAAAAGGATATATTATTTACTTTTATAGTTCATTTGATAGAGGATGAACTGTTGTGGTCGTAAGACTATTTTATTTTCTTTTACATTTTATGATGAACGTTTGTCTCCATGTTGGAGAAATGAAAACCATGGAAAGTTTCTTCCAATGAATTTATAACTATAAAAAATCTTGGTTTGGCATATGTTTATTTGTTTTCTTTAAGGGCATTTTTGGTATGGATGGATGTTTATCGATTCCCATAATCAAGTTCTACTTTTCCAACTCTCACCTATTTTTTTATAAATATAAAAGAACGAACCATTTTTTTTTAAAAAAATACATCGCAGGATTAATTTTATTTTACTTCTTAGAATTCAAATATGTCGAGAATAAAACATGTACCATATATTTTTTTATTATTATTTTTCTTAAAATTTAAGGCATATTAATAAAATTTAATTTTAACATTAGAGCGCTTATAGTATTTTTGAGCCACTCCCGATACTTTTACAATCACTTTGTAATATTTTTCTAAATTATGTGTAAATATTCTTGAGACAGTTTCTTTTTTACCTATCGAATAACATAAATAAACAAGAAACTGAAATTACTCATTTTTACTCTCTACCAAACAAACCCTAAGAGATGAAAAATATCATGTTCCTTAACTTTACTAAAACACAAAGGCATCACTTTAAGAAAGTTATTTAAATATTTTTATGTAAAGACGAATTATCCTTTGACTCGATCGATCTTTAATTGAAGTATAGCACTATGAAAATTAATCTTTCATCAGCCAAATCCAACATATAAAGGTCAAAAGAGATGGTAAGAGTCATTATATTTAGTTTACTCCTGCTAGAGGATGTGTGTCGTTCATCGTAAGGAAATTCTATTTACTTTTAAAGTTTATATGATAAAAATAGAGGTATGTCATCGTAAAGATCATTATATTTATTTTGACAGTTCATCCAGTGGAGCATGAATGCCTTGTCTTCGTAAAGGTCGTTAGTTTTATTTTCGCCATTCATTCAGTGAAAGATGAACATCTATCACCATATGTAAAGACCATCATATTTACTTTTAAAGTTCATCCGATAGAGGATGCATGCTTGTCGTTGAAAGGCTATGACATTTACTTTTAAATTCGTCTAGATGATGAACACCTGTTGTTGTAATTGTCATTATACTTACTTTTGCAGTTCATTCAATTGAGGATGAACATCAATTATCATATGTAAAGATAATCATATTTACTAATTAATGATAAAATAATGATATTATTGGATCAGAGAGTCAAGTTTTGACACGGTATTATTGGATTGGAGTGTCACGTTCCAACACGGTATTCTCGAATCAGAGTGTCACGTTCCGACATAGTATTGGATCATAGTATCACGTTTCGACACGATGTTATTGGATCGGAGTGTCACGTTCTGACATGGTATTCTTGGATCAAAGTGTCATGTTTCAATACGATATAATTGAATTGATATGTCACGTTCCGATACAGTAATATTAAAGGAAAAACATATTTAATTAACTGAATGTACTTAATCTCAAAGAATTCAATGCCCAAAATGGTTTGGTTTGGAGGAATGAGTTCTCATGTGTGATCTTTATATTGTTGACTTTTTATGTACTTACTTTAGTGTTGTTGACACTGGTTCATGTTGTTTGTTGCTCGCCACCTGCTAAGTGTCATAGTTAATTTTATAGTGTTATTCATTACATATTAGTTTCTGTTTTGGGTCGGCTGATGATATCTACTCAAAACATATTAGCCCTACTTGTGTTTTTCTTTGTTTTACTTTAGTAAAGTGCAGTGAGTGTACCAGAGAGCTTGATTCACTCTGAGCTCTAGTGAGTCTCCAGCATATCAGATTTCATGGTGAGCTATTCATTCAAGCTCGTATTGGAACCTCTTGGTCATGACATTATGTCCTTAGTTTTTTCGAAAATAAACTATTTTATTCATTTGTTTTGATGTCTTTGATACTCTTAGACTTAGTATTTGAAGATTAGATGTCCTTGATGTGATAACTTCAGGCTTTGGGAATAACATATAGTAGACTTTAATGGATTTGTGTTTCTTATACTAATAAGATTTAACCTCCCGCATTATGGTCAGTATTTTGTAAGTTAAATGGTAAATATAAGTTGGAATTGAATTCATTGGTTCGATACCTAGGAGTTAAGTATGGGTGTCACTCATGACTCAGTTTGGGTCGTGACAATAGTACACTACATCAAACTGCCTTACTCCTAAACCCAATCTCTTGTCCATAGTGAAGTCCACCTAAGCATGTTTAATCACCTACGCTACCTCTACTTCTCGCCATTACAACACACGAACATCCCTTGGTATCCATTACTCGCCCTTGCACACCTTGTCTTTCCACTATACCCAACAAGTTCACTCAACACAAGGAACAACGAATATAAGCTGACATAACATATATCCACCAAGTGCAATATATATAAGTCAATACAACAATATCTTCACATGCATATATAGAACATATACGATATCATCAGCATGAAAAACAACACCGCATTTCACATTCCTCAAGCTACACAATTATGTCACATCATTAGTCCTCTCATTAAACTCAAACCCAAATTGTTAGCATATCGCAACGTGGTACCTAATCCAATAATTACGCCGGGACATGGAAATTGATCTAAGTTAGTTATGCCGGAATATGGTAACCGATCTAAGTTAGTTACATCGGAACATGGCAACCGATCCAAGTTAGTTATATCCAAATGTGGTAACTGATCCAAGTTAGTTATGTCAGATCATGGCAACCTATTTAATCAACACACCACAATTACAATTACAAGTACATTCTCAAATTCATTAACTTTACTCATGATTCATAACATTCATCATTCATATATTCTCGTTTACAACAAGTCTAATCAACAGTGAAACATTCATATACCTACATGTATCATAATGAAGCAAGAAAAAACATTCATCACACAATCATAGAATTACAATCATCACTTATGAACTATTCATCAATACATATCATGTAACCCTTAATTCAACCAGACTCAACCCTAATTCATCATCTAAGGATTCTTTATAGGGTTTAAATCATTAATAATTCGGTGCACAAAGCCCTACACAAAAATTCTACCATGAATTTACATATATTACGTAGTGAGCACAGATTTAAAATACTCAATTCACAAAAACCTAGCCTACATGGGCGCCAAGAAGCTACATAGAATTATTGACTTCAATTCCTATTTCCCAGGCTTTGTGATGGTGATTTTGGTCAAGAACCCACAAGATATCACCATCCTCAAGCTAAAATCTCTATCTCCCTTCGTCTCAATCTTGCAACACCTTTTTGTGGTTTTCTAAGCTATTTTATGACTTATTTAGGTATTTTAGGAAGAAGGAAAAAATAGAATTTTGCGTAATTTACGTTCTGCCTTGCCCATCTCGCCATGGAACCAGCTTACCCCAACCTAGGGGCAATAGGCCTGCTCTGGTAGGACAATGACTTTGAAGTTTTCCCAGATATTTGTTTATCCTAAATAACGACGGTTCAGGTCGTTACCATAGATACCAATTTACCCTTCGTTCTTCCCCCAATGACTAGTGCACGGATCATCACGTACCTTACCTTGCAGTATTTTTAGTGAGCAACTCGGTAAATATGAAATCACTGGGGGGGATTTTTTTTTCTCAAGTCTGCTTTATGATAGATACTATACCTTAAGAGACCGGTCAGGGATATGAAGCAATGTTCGAAGAAAAGTTACGTCCCAAATTAAACAGCCTAACCCTGCTATGGTGGCAGCCTTGCCGCTAAGGCAAAGCCGCCGTGGCGAGGGATCTCCCTCTATAGCGTGAGGTCGAGAAACTGTATAGGGGAAATGATATTCTCCCCATTTGTTCCTATTCCTTTAAAAATTTCCCCCAAAAATCTTTTCAACTCGCTTCGTACCGAACATCGATTTCAAGCGAATCTTCTTGTTTCAATACGCTCATTATTTTAGTATTTGATAAACTATTATTGTATGACGATTAAAAGATCGAGATTAGACGCTGTTTGGGTCATTATTCAAAACTAAAAGTAGGTTGCTTGTGTTATTAGATAAACATAGCACGGACATTTCTTTACATCTCCACGACGTTGCGGGCATAAGGATTTCGTAAAAATTTTATTGAATCGATACCAAAAAGGTTGGGAGAAGTTGAAAAGTATTTTTGCTTAAAACACGAATTTGAGGGGTATTTAAGATTTATTTTTCCAAAATAATTTATTATTCATGTTATATGGTAGTTTATACACTCTGATCTACTACAATTATATCGAAAATGAATGTTTTGGGACGAAGGGTCGCCATTATCGCGTTTGTTATTCATCCCAAATGAAGGACTAACTGGCAACTTTTATCCCGCTATGGAGGCCTCCTTCATCCCGCTGTGGCAAGATTTAGACCAATGTGGAGGGACTCATGGGACCAGTAGCCTAGGACTCTCATTCATGATTTTTCCATCTTCCATTTTCCCTCCTTAACTGTCTATTTCTAGCGCGTTCTAACATATTTTTTCAGTCCCTTGCAAGCTTTTTAATGAAAGATCAGAATGAAGAAAACTTACCCTTATCCGATTCCTTGATGTCGCGAGTCAGGAATAACATCATGACTACTGCAATACGGGGTTCTGCTGCAAAAGGGATTTTGTGCTACTCAAGCTTGAGAAGAAGGCGCCTGCTTTTAATGCTTTCCTGATAGAGTTCAGATAGGCTTAACTGACTGAGGCTACCCCGATGCACACTCTAGTTGGGTGATGGAGTTCTATGCTATCCTGCCTACTTTGCGATGGGATGACTCTCACCCCGTCATCTGTATCAAGGGAGTTGACATTGCACTAAACGCTACTGCCATCAATGAGGCTCTAGAGGTACCAGAGGTCTCAAATGTTGGGTAAGAGGCCAAGTGAGGGAGATGGATATAGAGTGACTGACAGACACTCTACCCAAGCCTGAGCGTCTAGATCAGGTTTACTAGGCTACTATTGAGAGTACTACTAGCACGGACGGGTCACCTGATGTTAAGAGGTGGCTACACTTTGTGACTCTTAGGATCCGCCCATCGGTCAACCTCACTCACGTGAACTTTCCCCGGGCCTTGGTGGTGGATTGAGCCATACAAGATATAGATCTAAATGTGGGGGCGCAGATTATCTCCGAGTGGGGGCTGTTCTACAGGGGTAACAAGAAGGTGTTCTTTCTTTCTGGTCTGATCACTGTTCTATTCAAGCGGGTTGGAGTGCTGCTTATTGACGCTGACCTAGTACTTTCTATGGATCCCATCCTTCACCTTCTTTTGGTTAGATAAGGTTCTACTTCTAGGAGCAATAGGAGGAGGACTGACAAGGATAGCAAAATTCAGGCGGCAGCAGGGTCGGACGAGGAGGGAGGCGACGGTACTCGTACCCAACTTTTAGTGTCACAAGTAGAGGAGGACTTGACAACTATGCGAAGAAAGATGGGGTGCCCTATTACTCCCACCACTATGGTACCCCAGTACTGCCTAAAGCTTGAGATGCTCTGACGCAAACTGCTCCAGGAGAGGAGAAAAAACCTAGCGAAGGACCATTTGATGGTTATAATATGAAAGACTTTGAAGATCATGTTCATTTGTATCACCCCTGGGCAGGAGATTCCAAGATCATAGGAGGGAGATTTCCCTTAGTTTTTGAGTTTGGCGGAGGCCATGACCAACCTAGTGCCCTCGGAGGAGCTCGACTCTAGCACCGACACATCTCGGTACGATGGTTCATGATTTGTTTATTTCCCTTCTTGGGCTTGTAAATTGGACAAAACTAAATTCTCTTTGCTTTTCCTTAAACTCTTTGTAAGCACGTGGATGCTTGTTTTGTTATCTGATGCAACCTTATATTTACTCTTAAGGTTTTATAATCTATTAGTGTCACGCCTTAAGCCTACACCCTGGGCGGGACTGGCACACGGTGACCATTGCTGGCCTCGAGCGGACCCTTGACATGACTTATTTAACTCAGCGGAAGATAACAATCATACTTATAATGATAAAGAACTTATCTCAACTGCATAACAAAATAACTGGGAATGTCTTTAAAGGTTTAAACATTCAACATGGACAAAATTGCAATCCAAGTCTTTAACATAAGAATGAAAAGGTAAAGACTACTAAACTACTAACTGTCTATGAAGCCTCTAAAATGACTGAGATGAATGTTGGGACAAACCCCACAACATTTTATTGAACTAACTAGAAAGCAATATAAAATGTCCTCCGGAATACAATGATGCTCACCAACTGACTCTAGGGTGCTCAGCTGGATGAATGGTGTGCTGGATGTCGATCCTCATTATTTGCGTCTGCATCATAATACGATGCAGGCCAGCTTGCATCTGTAAATTTAATGTATGAGTATGCGCCTTTAAATGAAGCAAAATAAGGTCTTGGTCTTGCTTCTGTTTCACCTCTGACACTAATGGTGACTCATCCCCATTGGTCACCACTATACCTCCTTCTGTGGAATCCATAAGTATGACTCCCAAACGTGCAAGTCTGTTCATATCTTTAGCTAACTCCCTCTTTCCTTCTTCAACATGGGACGTACTTCCCATGGATAACCTGCTTAAGGTATTAGCAACCACGTTAGCCTTATCTGGGTGGTAAATAATACTCATATCGTAATCCTTGAGTAATTCCAACCACCTCCTCTGTCTGAGGTTGAGTTCTTTCTGAGTGAACACATATTGGAGGATCTTTTGATCAGTGAATATCTCGACATGAACACCATACAAGTAGTGGCACCATATCTTCAAAGCAAAAACTACTGCATCCAATTCTAAGTCATAAGTTGGATAATTCCTCTCATGAATCTTCAATTGCCTGGAGGCGTAAGCTATAACCTTTCCATTCTGCATCAACACACATCGCAAACCAACCCTTGATGCATCATAATACACCACAAAGCCTTGAGTACCTTCCGATAAAGTTAAAAGTGGAGCAATAGTCAACCTCTTTTTCAACTAGTGAAAACTTTTCTCACAAGCTTCAGACCATTGAAACTTAACTGTCTTTTGAGTTAACTGTAAAAGGAGATGAGATAGATGAGACTCCTATACAAATCTTCTGTAGTAGCCAGCCAAACCAAAGATACTCCTTATATCGGTTGGAGACGTGGGTCTGGGCCAACTCTGAACTGCTTCTATCTTTTGGGTATCAACACTTATCCCAACATCAGAAACTATGTGGCCCAAGAATTCCACAGACTTAATCCAAAACTCATACTTTGAGAACTTGACATATAACTATTTATCTCTCAAAGTCTGAAGAACTATCCGGAGGTGGCTAGCATGGTCTTCTTCATTCCATGAATAAATCAGTATGTCATTGATGAAGATGATGGAAAACAGATCGAAATAAGGTTTGAAAACTCTGTTTATAAGATCCATGAATGATGCAGGTAAATTTGTCAAACCAAAGGACATAACCAGAAACTCATAGTGCCCATATCTGGTTCTAAAAGTTGTCTTTGGAATGTCAGATTCCCTAACTTTCAACTGATGGTAGCTTGATTTGAGATCAATTTTTGAGAAACAAGAGTCACTCTGAAGCTGGCCGAAAAGATCATCTATCCTTGGAAGAGGATATTTATTCTTGATGGTCACCTTATTTAATTGGGACTAGTCTACACACATCATAAGGGAACCATATTTCTTCCTTACAAACAAGACCGGAGCGCCCCAAGGTGAGACACTTGGTCGAATGAAACTTTTATCTAACAGATCTTTCAATTGTTCTTTTAACTCTTTTAACTCTGCTAGTGCCATTCTGTATGGAGGAATAGAGATAGGACGAGTATCTAGAATGATGTCTATGCCGAAGTCTATCTCCCTTTTAGGAGAGACTAGGGGTAGATCATCAGGAAAGACTTCTGGAAACTCTTTCACTAACTTGAGTCATTAAATTGGACTAAGTGATAGATACACCCCTTTGAAACTAACTTTCTCGCCTTAAGGTACGAAATAAAATGACCCTTAGGCACAGCTGAACTACTAATCCACTCTATGACTGACTCATTAGGAATCTGGAACTTGACAACTCGAGTTCTACAGTCTATTGACGCATAATAGGCATGAAGTTAGTCCATACCTAGAATTACATCAAAATCTACCATGTCTATCTCTACTTAATCAGTCATGGTGTTATTGTAATTGATGGAAATTGGACAATCATGATAGACTCTTTTCGCGAGAATACACTCCCCAACAAGTGTAGAAATACAGAAGGGTTTACAAAGTTTTTCGAGAAGGATCTCAAACTAATTTGCAACATAAGGAGTTGCAAAATATAAACTTTCTCCTGGGTCTAACAAAGCATAAATATCAATAATAAAGACTTTGATCATACCCGTGACAACATTTGGAGAGTTCTCTTGCTCTTGGCGGCTAGTGATTGCATAGAGATAGTTTGTCCTTCCGCCAGTACCAGAGTGTCTCCTCTTGGTGTAGCCCTATCTAGTGGAGCAATTAATGAAGATTGGGCTCTATTGCCTGGATTTCCACCTCCCTGCTTATTCTTGGGACACTCTTTCATGTAGTGACCCTCTTGACCTCATATGAAACAACCCGACGTGCCATCACGACACTTAGCGACATGGTTTCTACCACACCTACCACGTGCAGGAGCCTAACTACCTCCTTGTGCCACACTACTTTGGGACTGGGATGGTCTAGACTTAAAGTTCTGCGAATTTTAGCCATTATACTCATTTTCTGTTTTGGGCGCATGTGCACTAGCAGACAATGTTGCATGTCCCTTTTGTTTCTGAAATTGTGGTTGACTTGAACCACCCTTATGTTGACCAGACTCATTCCCAATTTTAGCTTTCTTGTTCCTGTACTCCTCTCTGTCTCTCAGCTTTTCTTCTTCAACTTGTTGCACATAGACCATTAACCTTGAACTTTCCATGTCCACAATTAACATTGTCCATGTCCATAATTAACATTGTCCATGTCCACAATTTACATTGCAGCCCTCTGTTCCTTGCTTGAAGCACGACCCAAGACAACAACAAACAAGCTCATCCTGCTTCTCATATCCTTAACCATCTCCGGAGCATGTGAGACAATTGGGTAAACTTTAACCCATACTCATGAACACTCAAAGAGTCCTGTTTCAAAGTGATTAACTCCCGTACCTTTTCTTCCTTCAGTTACCAGGGAAAGAAATGCCCCAAGAAGGCTTCCTCAAAGCATGCCCAACTTGGAGGTGGTGCATCCTCATCTCTGTCCTCCTTCAACTGATCAAACCAAGTCCTAGACACATTCTTGAGTTTGTATGCAGCTAGCTCAACCCTTTCAGTGTCAACCACATCCATCATATCAAACACCTTATTCAATTCTTTCATAAAGTTTTCCGGATCCTCAGTAGTTCTTGAACCAGTGAAGCATGGAGGATTCATTTTAGGAACTCACAAATCCTCGAGGTTTCAGCCTCTTCATGTCGAGCTCTTCTCTGTTGACTAACCTGGTTAGTCACCTCTTATCTTAACATCCGAATAGCCTCACGGAACTCAACATTGGTGACCTCTCCTTGAGGTGCACGTTTGGTCCATTAGGTACCTCCGGCTCCTCTATATTTTTCATGGCTGAACGATCGCGAACTGCTCTTCGTGGAGGCATGATGATCTGAAACATGCGCAAGCACGAATTAGAGGGAATTGTTTTAGTGATAAACTCTAATGCACGAAGTGAGTATGAAAAAAGTGAGAAATTCCTAAATGTTGTAGCCTTCTAATCATAGATGTGGCGCACTTCACACCAATGACTAAGACTCTACAAACACAACTTCATAGACTCCCTAGGGCTCTTGAACTCTGTGCTCTAATACCAAGTTTTTCACGCCCCGAGCCTACACCCTATGCGATACAGGCACTCGACGACCATTGCTAGCCTTGAGCGAACCCTTGGCCTGGCTTACTTAACTCAACAGAAGATAAAAATCATACTAATAATGATAAAAGAACTTATATCAACTGGATAACAAAATAACTGGGAATGTCTTTAAAGGTTTAAGCATTTAACATGGCCAAAATGTCAATTCAAGTCTTTAACATAAGAATGAAAAGGTAAATACTACTGAACTACTAACTATCTATGAAGCCTCTAAACTGACTGAGATGAATATTGGGACAAACCCCACAACATTCTATTGAACTAACTAGAAAGCAATATAAGATGTCATCGGAATGCAAGGAGAACTGACTCTGGTGTGCTCAGCTGGATAGACGGTGCTCGATCCTCATTACATTCATCTGCATCATGATACGATGCAGGCCAACTGATAACAGTACATTGTGAATCTGCGAGTATGTGAGTTGGAATGCTAAACGACACTTAAGCTTGAAAAGGAGTAAGAAAGAACACTTACCTTGGCTCCGTTCAAGTCATGATTTACTAACTCTTATTCAATATATGCAGTTTAAAAGTAATTGTAATATAAAGAAAAGCTGACTGAAACATGCTGTAACTCTGAATGTATACAAGTATACAAATAATATATGAGATGTATGTAAAAGTACAATACTTCTGTGGGAGCTTCTCTAATCGACAACCATCACTTAAGTGCTATAGTGATGATATAACGTTACTCGACCCTCGCTGCCCGGCCACCCTAACCTTGCCAGAGTATAGGACCTGAATTGCCTAATGGATCCACTAGTATACTGTGGAAAGGGTTCATCTAAAAAGTATGACCCTCTTCTACCCATGATGGCTACATGGTTTTCATTGATACTTGAGTTGATATGAACTCGCATCCCCACGTCGGTGCTTAATACTACTCCCAAAATATATTGACTCTTTTTTTTTTTTAAAACATACTGATTTTGTGGTTTGAGATTAGTTCTCAAAACTTAGCTTTGATATCTCTCTTGGAAATCATAGTTTCCCTGCTTGCTTCATTTCATAAAGCTATTACTTCTATTCGAAAACTAGCCCCAAGGCTCTTTACTTGTTTAAAATGTGAAAACATTTGTAACTCTTAGGGATTACTTAGTACCCTTATAACTCTTGAGAATGAACTCAAGTCTTTACTCTTTCTTAAATTGTGACTTGAGTCTTAATACAATGTTAAAAAGGTTTGTTAAAGACTCTTGGAAACTTTAAGAACTCACTTTGACTTACTCCTTAACTTTTAGACTTGACAATTTACTTCTTTGACTTTGATCTTAACTTTCCATGAATTGGATTATGGATTCAAGAATCATGATGTCATGTTTATGGATGATTTCATGATGTTTATATGTACTTTAGAGTGTTCGAATTAACCAAGAAATGTGGGTACATCACTTAGGAACTAGTACGAAAAGATAGGGAAAAAATAGGAACTCCAGGTGACCCTGGCGCTCTGAGAGGCGCGAGGCTCTAGAGCCTCAAGGACAGACACTGTCCTCAGGCGCTCTGTCTGGTGGGGCGTGCCATATCCTGACGGACAAAGTCTGTCCTAAGGGGCTCTGGTAAGCGCGACGCTTCAGGGCCTGTCAGACGTGTTTGCCGACTTTTCTTCTCCAATTTTCAACTCTAAACCTCCCAAACTATTATGGATCTTCCCCCAAACACTTAGGATCACTAATATTCTCAATACCTAATAGTTTAGACTTGTAAAAAAGACCGGAAACACGAATCAGAACCACTTAAGGTACACTACAACTCTACCAACAAGATCTCAACAATTGTTCATCAAGAACTTCAAGATTCACCATTCAATCAATACAAAACTTGATGAATTAATCATATCAGTGTGGTTGAACTAACCCAACATAGAAAGATCTCAGATACCTCGATAAGGATCACCCCTGACGAATTCCACTAGCGAAACCTTAGCGTTCTTGAAGAATTCTTGATCTTCCTCTTCTCTTCTCTCTTCTCCCCTAGACCTAAGCTTTCTCAACTTTTCTAAAACTTAATTGGGACTTGGTTTTACCCTTAATAAACCCTTAAAACGAATTAGGCAATACTAGGGTAAAAAGACTACTTTACCCTTACTAAAATTCGAATTGGACTTTCCTCATTCTAACAACCCAATTTTCGAAAGACATATCTCCCTCATATGACATTGAAAATGCACAAAACCGGTGCCGTTGGAAAGATATTTCCAAGGGCTTTCCAACCATATAAAGAATATACCCTAACTCCTACTGATCTTGGAGTTATAACCGTTTGAAAATGACCAAAACTCACTTTTTAAACGCACTTCTTAGTTATTTCAAGTTACGAGATGTTACAATTAGCTTTTGTTATTGAATACTGTTTAAGGTTTTCGGGTTTGTACGGATGATTTAGAAAAAACAGGGGATGTAGGATGAGGTTCTGCCTTGCCTCATCCCACTCAGATGGTCACGCCTTAGTGGAAATAATCCCGTCCTAGCGCTCAAAACGGAAATATAATATGGACAAGATCTTTCTGAGTTTTTTTGCTTTTAAAAAAAAAATTCTAAGGTTCCCCACTTTACCCTAAAAATTTAGAGTACTCCACATACTAGGGAAAATCATAGTCTAACCCCAGTTAATAACATGATACACGAATCCATCCGTTCCCGTTAATCAGCTCCACAACCCATACACCCCCAAGATATACCCAAACATGCACATAAATTTTACATAAACACAAGACACGTTCAGATCTTCTTCACAAACCGCCTGGTAGTTTATTTAACTCTCTTATTGATTTCAAATCAGGACCTTCTTCTCACAACGAGTTCCACGATACTCGAGTATTTCCATATTGCTTAATTTTAACCAATTGGCCAACACATTGCACATAATAAGTTTCAGGCACACATTTATAGTACACACAATCACATCATCACTTTCAACAAAGTCAACTTTACATTAGCAGTTAATTCAATCAACAAGAAGCACATATTCATAGTTTCCAAGATACAACGCACATACAATTTCCATTTATTAGTTAGTTCATTCCATATGCCTTTTACAGCCCCTAAGGCTAGATGCCAATAGGAATCTTCCCAGTTCCAATTAACTTGTTCGTGTCCTTTTGGTCGTATCCATGAAATCTAGTTCACTTCATTGAGATACCAATTGGAATCGAGAGATAATAATTGGACTCAACTCATACCACAAGAGACACTTGAACGAGAGGAGAGAATTAGTGGATTAATTTCCTAGAATGCTTGCTACATTCCTGAAGATTGTCAGCACACCAATCTATAGGAGTCTAGTCCATATTTTGCTCTTGTACAGGGAGACCGATAACCTAGCCTCTTATATCAATTTGTCACGACCCAACCCATCAGGCCATGTGGGCACACACTCAAATGCCTAAGTAGGAGAACCCTCATATCTCAACAGTTAAAAATATTGGAAAATTAAAGAACACAAAGATAAATATAATAATATAATTTTATGAATAAAAACCTTAGACACATATTAGTTAAAAGCTGTAAAATAATTTAACAACTCCTATGGATCTGGTCTAAACAGGTACAAGAGCTACTAAGTGTACAACTAGACAAGATAAATAAAAGACACAACTTCTACCTTGCGGAAGAAAGAATAGAATTTGCTGGAGAATTTCTTCGTCATCGCCCTATGAAACATCACCAACCTGCATCCATACTATATAAAAAAGACATAGCAAGAGTAGTATCAGTACAACCACATACTGGTAGACATCATCGCTCAACCCGAAACCCACCACATAAAATAAGATAATCAACTAGCAGAAATATACAATAGACCACTCGCTTCTCCAACCTTTACCCTGTCATGAAGACCTCCAATTTACACTACCACCTCTTACTAACAACCATCTCCTCAATCAAGCCACTCACTAGCTTATTAAAACATCCTAAGTCATTCTAACACGTTGTTAAATCCCAAAATAAACCCACAAGCATTCCAACTAACCATTCATTTCGTACCCTTAATTCCTCGTCACATTACTCAACTAGGGGTGTTCACGGGTTGTTTTGGATAGGTATTTGATCAAAACCAAAACCAAACTAACTTAATCGGTTTTAAAATTATCAAAATCAAACCAAACCAAATATAATATATATTTATCAGTTTGGTTTTTATCGATTTTGGATCGGTTTGGGTTGGTTATTCGGTTATTAACCATAGACAAAATTAAAAGAAACAATTCATTCAAAACCTGAAAATAGTGACAACAATTCATTTAAAATGAAAACAGTTAGAATGGCTGACATTAGAGATCTTTCAATCATTGAATTTACTTTGAATAAAGCTTCAAAATTCATTATTTTGGCCTAGAAGAAAGAGAAAGTGATATTTTCAATCTTATAAAGAATTGTCATAGACACACTCATATACATAAAATCAATAAGATAAATTATAAATAAATTATGTTGGTCATTTTATCTTTCATAAGTAAATTATAAATAAATTTTGATGAAAACACATATAATATCTTTAAAATTGTTTATAAAAATAATATATTATGTATGTATATTAATAAAATATATGTATATAATATATCAGTTCGGTTATTTCTTTGATTCTTTTGAACAAAATCATAACCAACCCATATACTATCGTTTTTAAAAAATCTAATACCAAACCACACCTAGGCCAAATAAAATTAATTTATTTAATCGGTTTGGTTTAATTTTTCGATTTGGATCGGTTTTTATCCAAATCGTGGACACCCCTATACTCAACCATGGTCACATAGTACACTACATCAAACTTCCTTAACCCTAAACCCAATCTCTTTGTCCTAGGTGAAATACACCTAAGCATGTTTCATCACCTACGCTGTCTCTACTTCTCGCCATTACAACACATGAACAACCATTGCTATCCATTACTTGCTCCTTGAAAACCTTGTCCTTCCACTATACCCAACAAGTTCGCTCAAAACAAGGAACAACGAATGTAAGCCGACGTAACATATATCCACCAAGTGAAACATATATAAGTCAATACAAAAATATCTTCATATGAATATGTAAAACATATATTATTCATCAACATGAAAAACAACAACACAATTCACATTCCTCAAAGCCACACAATTATGTCACATCATTGATCCTCTCATGGAATCTAAACCCAGTTGTTAGCATACCAGAATGTGGTACCCAATCCAATAGTTAGGCCGAAACGTGGCAATCGATCCAAGTTATTTATGTCAGAACGTGGAAACCGATCCAAGTTACTTATGCTGGAATGTGGCAACCAATCCAATAAACACACAACAATCACAATCACAAGTACGTTCTCAAATTCATTCACTTTAGTCATGATTCATGGAATTCATCATTCATATATCCTCGTTTACAACATGTGTTATCAACAAAGCAACATTCATATACATACATGTAACATAATGAAGTAAGAACAAACATATATCACACAATAATAGAATCACAACCATCACCTATGAACTATTCATTAACGCATTCAACAATACTCAGCCCTAATTCATCATCTAAGGCTTATTTCTAGGGTTTAAATCATAAATCATTTTGTGAACGAAGCCCTAGGCATGAATTCTACCATCGATTTACATACATTAATTACGCTGTGAGCACAAATTGAAACTACTCAATTCATAAAAACCTAGCCTACATGGGTGCTTAGCAGCTGCACAGAGTTATTGACTTTGATTCCTGTTTCCTGGTCTTTGTGACGGTAAATTTGGTCAAGAGTCCACAGGATATCACCATCCTCCCGCTAGAAATCTCTCTATCCCTTCTTCTCAAGCTTGCAATAGCTATTTGGGATTTTCTAAGGTGTTTAACGACTTATTTAGGTATTTTATGAAGAAGGAGAAAATAAGATTTTGCATAACTTACGTTCTGCCTCGCCTATCCCGCCTTAGAGTCAGTTTACCCCGCCCTGGCGCCGCCGCCCTAGCGGCAACAGGCCCGCTCTGGTGGGACAATGGCCTAGATTTTTTTCAATTATTTATTTCTTTCAAATAATGACGGTTCGGGTCGTTATACACAGTTATCGAAACATTCAAGTATATTTTTTCCAAAAGAAAAGTAAAATTTGGCATTAAGAAGAAAAAGACAAAAAGGTAAAAAGACAGAATAATGATTACAATTTTACAACAAATACAAGCATAGAGACTAGAGAGAGGCCAAAAAAATACTCAAAAAATGAACAACTAAAACAACTCATTTATTATTACAAACCCCTATTTGCAACTTCATATCCATTATGTAATAGACAACTATTCTCTTCCATCATCATTACTTCCTTTTTATTTTTTTCGATATTTAGTATTTATTTTGAGTCAATACATTTAAATTTGTAGTTCGATATTTTATGTGTGAAAAACTTAAGAACTTGTACTTAACTAATAAAATATTTTGCGGGTGAAAAACATAAATGTACAATTTAAGTACCTCAATAAATCCTATATAACAATAGTGTGACTCTTCACTAACATAGAAATAGAATCATTACAAAACAAAACAACATTAAAATAAGAAAATAAAAACCTGTAAATTAGAAAACAAATAAACGTAGGATTCTACACAAAATAAGATTTGAATTCCTCCTTTTTGTTATTAACCTTCCAAAAAATATCACTCACTTATAAGTTAATGCTTCTCTCTCTCCTCAAAATCTATCAATTGTTAGTTAATATATATGCTTTTTACCATAGCTAATTCTGTAAAAGGTTTAACAATCTAATCTCTATTTTAAATTATGAGGAATTTTCACATATAGTCACAAGAATAAACTTGATTAGACTCCTTCGCTATAGCTTGCATATTTACGGGCTACAGCTACGATTTAAATGACTATGGGCCAGTATATTTGTATAATTCGTGATTATGTGGTATTTTATACCAAACAAAAATTTCAATTTTTGCAAAAGAATAATGACCGTAATTTCGATCAGTTAGGAAAAGGTAAACAATCCCTTAATTCATGGAATAATATCTCTTTAGACTTTCATATTGAATATGACTTTCCTTACTTCGGTAAATGTATGACTTGATTTTTATTTTTTATTGTATAAATTAGTAATTGATTGATTCAATTCATTGATTATGGTAGTTTGCGTGGAATTAGTGTTTGTATAAAATTAACTATTTATGTCCGTAATTGTATAAACGCATTCTTCAAAGGTGGTTTGTATAGGTATAACTTGTATATGTATAATTCTGTTTTATTTTTGTGGAATCACTTTTTGTATATGTATAATTGATTGATCACTGTAGTTTATGTGGAATTAATGTCTGCATAAATTATCTATTTACATTGGTAATTAAATAAAATGAGAAGTGACAACTGCTTATATTTGTATATTTTGTATATGTATAATTCACATAATTCTTTTTTTTTGTGGAATTAATATTTGTATATAATAGATTGATAACTATTTTTTTGGTGAAATTATTGCTTGTATCACTGAGCTAATTTTGTTTTAATGAATTGATTTGTACTTGAGTATTTGTATATATATAATTCACAACTGATTTATACTTATATATTCGTCGTAATACCTCTAATAGCTATTTTGGATGTTTTTTCATCCATAATTTTAATCGTGTCTAACTATAAATCTGAAAAATCATACGAAATTACAGTCATACAAATAAAAATAAAAACAAAGTAGAATGAACCCGTCCGAAAAAGAAACTTAAACCGCATAAGAGTTGCCCTAAAAATAGGAAGCACGATTTGAGAGAGAAGAATTGAAATTTTCAAATCTTAAAATCAATTTATGTTAAGGAATTTAATTAGAAAATGAGGTAAATGATTGTTAAAAAAGAGAACGAATCATTTCTATATATGGAAAGGGACAACATATACGCTTATACAAATCAAAAAAAGTCTGCAGCGTAATTATAACCAAAATGTGGTGGTGAATGGTATTTAAAATAAACTATAGCTATAATGACTAATTAACTAGTATAAGTTTGCTTAACCGCATAATTTTTCCTTAATTATTTTGAAAATAACATTTTTTTCTACATAATTTTCAAAATGATGTCTTTTTTATAAATGTCAATTTTACTTTTATTAAAGGGAAAAAACTTAAGTATACAAATTAGGTTTCTTAATTACCACTATATGGAAATAGTTTTTATCTACCTATATAACAATAATTTTTTCTAGAAGTTATGTTTTAATATTAATAAAAAGTAAAATTTAACAAAAAAAAGTGTATTCATGCTCCACAATTTATTGTATTCCCCATTTTTCTCAAATCTCATGATTTACTCAAATTAGTTATAAATATTATATTCTATCAATAAAAAGTTTCTTAACAAATATGTAAATCTCTTTCTATTCATTCTGATCGACTGTTCAATCATAGATACCAACAATTATTGAATCCTAATTCAAACATAAAAGACATTAGGGCACGTCAGGGATTAGTGATAATTCAATATTGAATTGGTACTTTTTTAATCGTGTAATTGAAAAACATGATTGTTGTAGTTGTTATTCACCAATTCCGTGATTTGATTTTATTATTAACTTTTTTGTTTTTTATATGATTTTGAAATTTGGAATAGAAATAATATTTAGTGATCATATGTTTTGGCAGTCGATTTGGTGAAATTATTTTTTTATTTATCAAAATTATGGTCTGCGTATTCATTGTACTACTGGTTTTTTGTATGTCATTCAGTGTAGGTGTTATTGTGCATGATTATGGTGAACGTATTGATAATATAATGGTACATAATGATGGTTTAAACACCATATTTACGTTAAGATCACTTTTAAAAAGTAAATGTTGTCTATCAGGAGTTGTTTAAATAATGGTGTAGTATAGGTTGTTGTTGATATTCACCAATTCCGAGTACTGTTTTTTTTTTAATTAATTATTTAGATTATTGTAGAGTTTTGAGATTCAAAATAGAAATAATTTAGTGATTATCTAAGTTGTTTATTTGGTAAATTTAATCATTTTTAATTATCACAATGATGGACTGCATTCAGAGTTGGTTTTATTTGGTGAAATTAATCGTTTTAATTTATTTTGTGTACTATTTTTTTTTGTCATTCGGAGTGGGGTTTATTGTTGTACATAAAGATGGCGAACATATTGATTATGTTTTAGTACATAATGATGGTGTAAACACCACATTTGAGTTAAATATTATCTTACCAACAAAAACATGCTTTAAGACATAATAAATAATTTGAAAAACATTGAATTGAACATTCTCTTTGACGATATTCACAACAAATAATTTCTAATATTTTGGTATGAAACAGGTAGATACATTGATATAATGTTGAAGGTGTGATATATGATGCAAACACCAAATATGAAGGTTTAATTACCATTATTGCTTTCCAATTAGGTGTGGATACTACAATCTTTCATTTAGAATTGACACCCCGCTCACACACTCACTATGTATATATACGTCAAATTTTCTAGCCTTTCAAAATATGTCGTGAGTGGTCCATCTCCACAAATAAAGATTCATAACGATATGAGTTCAAATTTATTTATATAAATAAATGCAATTCAGATTTATTTTCAAAATATCCATTATGTGTAATATGTATGGATAGAGTTATGGAAGCCACTGATTACCAAATTGGGGTCCAAACAATAAGGAAAGATATAATCAGATCTAATACATTATATGTTGGGGTAGAACCAATTTTAGATGAGTGTATTGACGGACATTAAAGAACTTAGATGTAACATCTCGTTATTTGAAATAGTTAGGAAGAATCTAAGAACTGGAAATAGTCATTTTTGAAAATAATGAAAAAATCTGGATATTTGTTGAAGTTAGGAAAAGTTGTTTTTTGGTCAATTTCAAACGGCCTAACTCCTAGTTCAAGATGATTTATGTGTACTAACAAATATGGTTGGAAAGCTCTTGGAATAATCTTTCTAACGCCGTTGAGTTTGCGCTATTCCGAGTTTGTATGAGTAAGTTATGCCCTTTTGAAGTTGGGTTGTTGGATTATGAAAAGTCTAAATCCGGATTTTTGAAGGGTAAATTAGTCTTTTTCTTACCTAATTATTCTAATTCGTTTTTAGGAGTTTAATTGGGGTAAATTCTGGTTTTAGCCTGTTTTAGATAAGTGAATTTCATGCTAGAGCTTGGAGAAAAGAGAAAAGAGGAGAAAGAAGAAGAACGTTCAAGATTCGTCGAGATTAGCTTTTGGATTTCATCGAGGGTGATTCCTACAAAGGTATGTGAGATCACATAGCGTTGAGTTAGTTCACCCAAACGCCAATCATGATTTATTTCAGTGAATATAAGTTCTTGAAAGCTTAGAAATTGAATTATTGATGGGTTTGTTGAAGTAATATTAAAGTCTTGATTGGTTGAAATTGTAGAGGAGTTGTTTGATCCGAATCTATGATTTTAGGTTTGATTTTGAGTAGAATCTGATGTACTTTGAATATTTAATCGATTCTAAGTGTTTGGGGAAAGAACCCATGGAGTTTAGAGGGTTTAGAGTTGAAAAATGAAGAAGAAATTTCGTCGGGCAAATCTAGGTAGTGATGGTGCGTCGCCGAGCTAGTTCCCAGTTTTAGAAAAAATGGTTTCGCATCGCGGAGTGGTGACGGACAGTTCTTCCTCAAAAGTTATTTTGAAAACCAAAATTTAAATGCTTCTCCGCGTCACAGACTCACCCTCAAATATCGATTTTCGATCTTTTCTCATGTTTAGCTATCTAAAATCATTCCTAAACATCATGAGATCATTCCTATCACAAATTATGATCCTTGAATCCATAATTCAATGCAAGTAAAGTTAAGAGTTAATTCAAGAAGTTAAGATTCAAGTCAAGAAGTCAAGAGTTAAGTCAAGATAAGTTCTTAAAGTTTTCAAGTCTTTCACAAACATTTTAACTTTGTTTTAAGAGTTAAGTTTCAAAGTTAAGCAAGAGTTCAAATTTGAAGTTCATTTCTTCAAAGAAGTATATGGGAACTAAGTATTCCTAAGAATTTTAAAATGTTTTCACATTTAAAAAAGAATGAAACATTTTAACTTTGTTTTAAGAGTTAAGTTTCAAAGTTAAGCAAGAGTTCAAATTTGAAGTTCATTTCTTCAAAGAAGTATATGGGAACTAAGTATTCCCAAGAATTTTAAAATGTTTTCATATTTAGAAAAGAATGGAAACAGAGATTTCCAAAGAGCCTTTGAGCAAGTTTTCAGAAAAGAGTATCTACTTTCATAATAAAGCAAGAGGGGAAACTTTGATTTCCAATGTAGCCTTTGAGCTATGTGTTTGAGCACTAATCTCAAATCACAGAAGTAAGCATGTTTTAAAAGATAAAAGCTAAAATATTTTTGGGAGTAGTATTGGGCACCGATATGGGAGAGAGTTCACACAATTCACATCCCCCATAAATCATGTAGCCACCATGGGTAGAAAAGGGTCATACTTATTAGATTATTCCTTTATTGCTTTTTAGTATAGACTAGTGGATCCACTTAGTAGTTCAAGCTCTATACTCATGGCAAGGTACATGACGGCCTTGGCAGCGTGAGGCAAAATGTTGTATCATCACTATAGCTCTTAAATGATGGTTGTCGGTTAGAGAAACTCCCACATGAGTAATTTTATTCTTATATATACAGTTTATTTATATTTTTACATACACCCCAGAGTTATATTGTATGTTTGCATACACACTGAGTTGAAATCATGTTTTAAACAACTTTTCTTTATATTGAACTTATTTTAAACTGCTTTATATTGAAAAAAGTTCAATCATGTTGAGTTCAATTGAGTCAGGTAAGTTCTTCACATTCCTTTAAAGCATATGTTGTGTTTAGCATTCCAATTCGCATACTCATACATTCAATGTTTAGATGTCAGTTGGCCTGCATCTTATTATGATGCAGACACAGGTAACTAGGATCGGCATCCAGTGCAACATTGATCCAGTGAGTAGTTCAACATCTGTTGGTGAGTCTCTTTGCATTTCGGAGGACTCCATTTATTTCTTTCAGTTTATTTACAGTTCATTAGGAAGTTATGGGGATTGTACCAACATCCATCTCAATTGTTTTAGAGGCTTCATAGATAATCATATAGTTAGTTATGAGTCTTTTAGCTTTTATATTTCAGATGTTTTGCTATGAAAATGGATTAGCCATTTTGTCTAGTTTGAATGCTTTCTTTAAAGACATTCTAAAAATTTTCGTAAGTTGTTTATTTGAGGTTATTTCTAAAGTTTAAGTATTCCTCTGAGTAACTAAGCCAGGTCAAGGGTTCATTTGGGACCAACAATAATCTTTGAGTGTTAGTCCCGCCCAGGGTGTAGGCTCGGGCATGACAAACTTTGTAACACAGAACAAAGTTGAAGAGTCCTAGGGAGTCTATGAAGCTGTATCTGCAGAGTCCTACGTATCAGTGTGAAGCGGTCCACATCTATAATTAGGAGGTTACAACATTTAGGAATTTTTTTCACTTCTTTCGTAATCATTTTGTGTGTTAGAGTTTTATCTCTAAGAAGTTTCCTTCTAACTCGTGATTACGTGTAACCAATTGTGAGTTGGACTATGGTCGAGAGTGCCTTTATGAGGCATTTTTCCTCGTGAGCTAAGAGAAGCAAAGAGATGGTTGCTGACACGATAAGCCAGATGGGTTTATTCGTTGTTGGTTGACTCGTCTATCAAGTAAGGAAACTAAGTCATCCATGCTAATAAGTTACATGGGCATAACAAGGTTGATGATCCATGTGCAACAAGTTGAGGAGGACCAACTGAAGGATAGACAAGATTTTAAGAATTAGACAACTAAGACATAACGAGCAACAAAAGAGTAATGTGAACTTGTTTCCTTTCTGACATGCACCAAGGAACCAATGTGTGTACAATAGTTAGAGTTCTCAGAACTTAAGAGCTAGACATGTGCATTCGCAAGGTTGTAAGGAACAAAGGGGGTACTAAGACTCCTGCATGTGCTAAGTATGGTAGGATCCACTCATAGGTGTGTCATGATAACTCTATTGGATGCTTCAAGTGTTGCAAGAATGATAATTTTATAAGAGAGTGTCCTGATTAAGAACATGCAAGTAATGGTAAAAAGGGCAATAGAGCTCAGTCTTCTTCAGTTGCTTGACCAGATAGGGCTGCATCTAGATGAGCTAGTTCAGGGGCAGGCGGAGAGGAAATTGTCTTTATGCTATCACTAGTCTTCGAGTGCAAGAGAATTCACCAGATGTTGTCATTGGTATGATCCAAGTCTTTTAATTTTTGTGTTCTTCGTGAGCAACATCTTGGTCCCTTTAGTGTTTACACTTGTTGAGAATTCTATTCTAGCAGAGAGAGTCTATCGTGATTGTACCATTTCCTGAAAATCACAAGAGTACCATGGATGACTAAGTTTAGTTAGACATGGTAGAGTTTGATGTCATTCTAGGTAAGGACTGGCTTCATGCCTATTATTCATCAATAGATTTTAGAACTCGAGTAGTCAAGTTCTAGTTTCCAAGTGAACTAGTTATAGAGTTGAAAAGCATTTCAGTAAAGCCTATGGGTCGTTTCATTTCACACATTGAGGCAAGGAAGTTAGTTTCCAAGTGGTTTGTCTATCACTTATTTCGAGTTAATGACTCTAGTATTGATATACCCCCTATTCAGTTAGTTTAAGTAGTAAAAGATTTTCTAGAAGTCTTTCCAGATCATTTATCCAGAAATCCTCCTGAGAGAGATAAACTTCGGTATAGACATTCTTTCAGATGCTCGTCCTATTTCTTTTCTGCCATATAGAATGGCACCAACATAGTTGAAACAGATCAGGGAGCAGTCGAAAGATCTGCTAGATAAGTTTTTTTTTTTACCAAGTATCGCACCTTGGGGCGTTCTAGTCTTATTTATGAGAAAGAAGGACGCTTCCCTTAGGATGTGTATAGATTACCTTCAGTTGAAAAAAGCTACCGTCAAGTATCCTCTTCCAAGGATTGATGATTGATTCGATTAACTTCAGGGTGCCACCCAGTTTTCAAAAATAAACCTTAGGTCTAGCTACCATCAGTTAAGAGTGAGGGAATGTGATATTCCAAAGACAACTTTCAGGACCCGATATGGTCATTATGAGTATGTGGTCATGTCCTTTGGTTTGACTAATATGTCAGCAACGTTCATGGACCTTATGAATAGAGTCTTCAAACCTTATTTAGATACTGTTTTCTATCGTCTTCATTAATGACATATAAATCTATTTAAGGAGTGAAGAAGATCATGTTAGTCATCTCATAATAGTTCTTTAGACTTTGAAAGATAGAGAATTGTATGCAAAGTTTTCTAAGTGTGAGTTTTGGCTTGAATCTGTGGCATTCCTAGGCCACATTGTGTTTGGAGAGGAAATTAAAGTTGATACTCAGAAAATTAAGGCAGGGCAGAATTAGCCTAGACCTACATCTCCAACCGATATTGTCACGCCTCGAGCCTACACCCTCGATGTGACCGGCACTCGAAGACCATTGCTGGCCCCAAGCAAACCGTTGGCCTGGCTTTTTTAACTTGTGGAAGACTTAAACACTATTAAGAGAATAACTCAAGAGAATAACTTTTAAATAATGCTTAGCCAAAATGGCAACTCAAGGCTTATCATTTACAAGATATATGAAAAGACTAAAGAACTAACATTATCTATCTATGAAGCCTCTAAATTAAAAATGGATGTTGGGACAAGAACCCAAAATCATCCTAAAAACTGAAAACTAAAAGAAAATAATTGAATGGTAAAGATGTCCTCCAGAATGAAGGGAGGCTCACCAATTAACTCTGAGCTAATCAGTGGATCAACAGTGCTCCAAATGCCGATCCTAGTTACCTGTGTCAGCATCATGATACAATGTAGGCCAACTGACATCAGCTTATTGAATATACGAGTATGCGAGTTAGAATGCGAAAGAACAACTTAAGCTTGAAATGGAGTAAGAAGGAACACTTACCTTGACTCTGCTCAACTCATGAACAACTAACTCATTTCATTATATAGCAGTTTAAAAACATGTGTAATATAAACAAAAGTTGTTTAAAACATGGCTTTCAACATGTGCAAAGATACAATTGACTCTGAGATGTATGTAAAAATAAAAAATAATCTGATTTAACTCATAATCATAATAATAAAAAACCGTCTCATGATTCCTCTCAAAGTCTACTAGTGCAATGCATTAATGAAGTCCCATACCCCCATACATACTAAGCAGAACCTTTGAGGAACCATGAAACTACTATTGTGAGAGTTTCTCTAACTGACAACCATCATATAATAGTTATAGTAATGATACAATGTTTCACCTCACGCTACCAAGGACCATCCAAACCTTGCCAGGGTATAGGACCTGAACTGCCTAATGTATCCACTAGTAAACTGTGAAAAGGATTCATCTAAAAAGTATGGCATTTTCTACCCATGATGGCTACATGGTTTTCATGGAGACTTGAGTTTATCTGAGACTCGCATCCCCACATCGGTGCTCAATACTACTCTCAAAAATATATTAGCTCTTATATTTTTAAAACATACTGATTCTCTGATTTGAGATTAGTTCTCAAACTTAGCTTTAAAATCTCTCTCAGAAATCATAGTTTCCCTACATGCTTCATATTATAAAGCTATAACTCTTTTCTGAAAACTAGCCCGAAGGCTCTTTGAAAAACATAGCTTCCTTACTTGTTTAAATGTGAAAACATTTTAAAATCTCTTTGGGAATACTTAGTCCCCCTATACTT
This sequence comes from Solanum sitiens, assembly GCA_016801875.1. NCBI lineage: Eukaryota > Viridiplantae > Streptophyta > Magnoliopsida > Solanales > Solanaceae > Solanum > Solanum sitiens. The sequence goes on from JABWTJ010000673.1 coordinate 232,230, forward strand.
TTGAAGAAAAGAACTTTAACTTAACTCTTTACTCTTTACTTAGCTTGAAACTTGAGTCTTGAAAAAATCCTCTTCGGGAAATACTTAGTTCCCTTATATTTCTTTAAAGGATGCACTTCAACTCTTTTGGGAAATACTTAGTTCCTTATACTTATTTGAAGGAAAGAATTCCACTTTTTCTCTTTCTTTAACTTAAAACTCGATCCTCAAAATGAAGTTAAAACGTTTAAATAAGATTCTTGAAATTTTACTTTGTCTTACTTCTTAACCTTTAGACTTAAATCTTAGCTTCTTAGACTTTGATCTTAACTTTCCTTGAATTGGATTATGGAATCAAGTTTCATGATCTCATGATTATGGATGATTTCATGATGTTTACACGTATCTTAGAGTGTTGAAATCAACTAGGAAATGTGGGTACATCACTTAGGAACTAGTAAGAAAAAATGGGGAATGAATGGGGTGAACTAGCGTCCTTAGCACTCTAAGAGGCGTGGGGTGCCAGGCCCCAACTTTAGAGTCTAAGTTGGGGCGATCTGGATGGCACGCCTCCCCAACGTCCCTATGGACAGAGACTGTCCTGTGGGGCTATGGGATGTGCGGAGCCCCAAGGCTCTACGGACGCGTGTTTTGACTTTTCTTCTCCATTTTTCACCCCTAAAACTTCCATGGATCTCATCCCAACACTTAGGATCACTAATACCCTCAATGCCCAATATATTATACCCGAAAAACAACCCGAAAACACGAATCCAATCAACTAAAACATACTACAACTTTAACCAACATAAATTTAACCACTGTTCTTCAAGAACTTCAATGTTCATCATTCAATCTATTCATACTTCGCTGAATTAAGCAAATTGGTGTGTGGGTTAACTAATCCAACACAAAAAGATCTCACATACCTTTTTAGGGATCACTCCCCGACGAATTCCACAAGCCGAACTTCGACGATCTTGAACGTTCTTGCTTCATTTTCTCCTTTCTCCTCCTTTCTCCTCTTCTTTTATCTTTTCTCAAAATCCTAACTTGTTTTCTAAAAGCGTAAACAGAATAAAATCAGTTTATACCCCAATTTATTACCCAAAAACGAAAAAGGAAATGAGAAGTTTGCCCTTCCCAAATCCGAATAGGTCTATCCTTAATCTAACAGCCCTACCTCCGAAAGGCATAACTGATCTTAGGCGAATTTACATGCCTATAATACTGCTTAATGCCTACAGGAGAGGTTTTTTTTTGGAATCGATAAGTGTAAATTAAGTGTCTTATTTGTAAATGTTGGATTTCCAAACTAACCAACATGATTAGTCATGCAGGAAGGCGAAGAAGGAATTTGTGGCATAAAGGTAATCAAAGCAAGTGGAGAAATGAGGTAAAGGCATGCTCGTGTCATCTCTGCGTCGCGTAGAAGGGAACCATATTTTGAACGTGAAGAAAATGCGAGACAGAACACTTCATGTCTGCCTCGCGTCGTGAGCTTGAAGAAAAAAAAAGAAGAAATCGACTCGGAAAAGGTACTCGAGACAGAACACTTCGTGTCTGCCTCGCGTCGCGCGAGGATCCAAAATTGGAGACTAGGAATTTATTATAAATAGGTACTTAATGTAATTTTATTCTCATTCTTTTTCTGATTTTTGAAAGACGAGACGTCAAGAAAAATTGGGAGAATCCTAGGGTTGGATCATATTCTTTCTTCTCTAGTAATTAGTAGAGAATGATTTTCATTGTATTGAATGATATTATGAGAATAATGTGTAGCTAAATACCCTATATCTAGGGTTATGGCTGCAGAACGAATGGAGTCTGCTTGAGTTGTTAAGGGTTATCAAAAGTTATCTATGATTCGATCTTATTTTCTTGTTTTTACATATTTTATGACTGGTCATCATAGAAAAATCACTTCATTGTCCAAATTGTACTCGAGAGAGAGATAAGAGGATAGTATATGGGAAGTAAGAAGTTTGGTTGACTCTAAATAGCTAGGGTTGATTTGTGTTTAGGATAGAGACATGCCTGAAAACCATACTTGGACTATTAAACAGGAAGATACTAAATGCTCAACCTTTATTCATCTTATCCCCGCTCAACGATATAGTTAAGGTTGTATAGGTTGTAGGCGATTAGAGATCGAGAGATCATAATCATATACTTAACCTTGTGGTTCATTAATGAGATAGTGTTAAGAAAACCTTTATTAGACAATGGCAACTTCATGAGTTCTAATAAAAGATACAACCCTGGATTTTTCCATTAATAATTGTTTCAAGTTATATAATTGAATCATCGTAGTTAGTTTAGTTAACCTTAAATTTTAGTATAGTTGTTAAGAGAACTTTAAATATTGCACTTGTATTAGTTGAGAATTAGCAAATTTAATAACGTCTAATTGTGGTCCCTGTGGGTACGATATCTGGTTTCTTAATAAGAACTATTATATTACTTGTACGATCACGTTCACTTGCGTGTGTGGTTAGAACGCAACAAGTTTTTTGATGAAAGATGTGGTTTAAAAAGAGGTAGTCAAGTGGTTGGATGTAGGAATAGTGTACTCAATATCGGATAATAAATGGGTAAGCCCGGTGCAATGTATGCCTAAGAAAGGTGGGATGACTGTAGTGACAAATGACAGAAATGAATTGATCCCCACAAGAACAGTGACAAGATGGAGGATATGTATGGACTATAGGAAGTTAAATGAAGCCACCAGAAAAGATCACTACAATGTCCCCTTCATTGACCAAATGTTGGACAAATTGGCAGGTCAAGAATATTGTTGTTTTCTAGATGGATATTCAAGGTATAACCAGATCGTAATTGCACCGGAGGATCAAGAGAAGACAATATTCACATGCCCTTATGACCTATGCCTTCAAACGCATGCCATCTGGGTTATGTAATGCTCTAGCTACTTTTCAAAGATGCATGATGACAATCTTTCATGATATGGTGGAAGATTTCGTAGAAGTATTTATGGATGAATTCTCAGTGTTTGGTGAGTCCTTTGAGCTATGTCTGCTAAACCTGGATAAAGTCCTAGCAAGATGTGAAGAAACCAATTTAGTCTTAAATCGGGGAAAATGTCACTTCTTAGTGAGAGAAGGAATTGTGTTGGGTCACAAGGTGTCGAAGCAAGGGTTGGAGGTGGACAAAGCTAAGATTGAAGTAATAGAGAAATTACCACCTCCTGTATCGGTTAAAGGGGTCAGAAACTTTTTGGGTTATGCTGGGTTCTATAGAAGGTTCATTAAAGATTTCTCCAAGACTGCAAAACCCATATGCAGCCTATTAGAGAAAGAGGTGAAATTTCAGTTTGATAAATACTGTTTAGAGGCTTTCGAAGTGTTGAAACGAAAGTTAATCGAAGCCCCTATTCTGGTAGCACCAAATTGAGAATTGCCTTTTGAATTAATGTGTGACGCCAGTGATATTGCAGTTGGAGCAGTGTTGGGGAAAAAACGAAATAAAGTATTTCACTCTATATATTATGATAGTAAGACATTAGATGCAGCCCAAACAAACTACAATGTAACTAAAAAAGAAATGTTGGCCTTAGTGTATGCATTTGACAAATTCAGGTCATATCTGGTGGGGACGAAGGTGATAGTCTATACTGATCATGCAGCTAGTAAATATCTCTTCAATAAGAAGGATGCGAAACCTAGGTTGATCAGATGGGTCTTGCTACTCCAAGAATTTGATTTAGATATTAAGGATAGAAAGGGCTCAGAGAATCAGATAGATGACCATCTGTACAAATTAGAAGATTCATCTCATGTGTCAGAAGAGGGAAAAATCCGAGAAGAATTCCCTGATGAACAACTGTTAGCAATGGACATTACAGAGGTACCATGGTATGCAGACATTGTGAATTATTTGGTAAGTTGTTTATTTCCACCTGAGGCCTCAACACATCAGAAGCAGAGATTAAAGTATGAGGCTAAATTCTATATATGGGATGAGCCTTATTTGTTTGAGCAGGGTCCTGATCAAATGCTGAGAAGATGTATAACTGAGAAAGAGGCCCCAAAGGTGTTAGATAGTTGTCACTCTTCACCATATGGCGGACATTATGGGGGTGAACGAACAACACACAAAGTATTGCAATCTGGATTCTTTTGGCCTACATTATTCAAAGATGCAGTATTGTTTGTTAAAAGATGTGACCAGTGCCAGCGAATGGGCACAATTTCAAGAAGGCATGAAATGCCTCTACAAAACATTCTGGAGGTAGAAATCTTTGACGTTTGGGGGATCAATTTTATGGGACCATTCCCATCATGTAGAGGGCATCAATACATTCTAGTAACTGTAGACTATGTGTTTAAGTGGGTGGAGGCAATATCATTACCAACAAATGATGCCAAGGTAGTTGTGAAGTTTATAAGAAAACACATTTTTACAAGGTTTGGCACTCGCACAACGATCATCAGTGATGGAGGTAAACATTTTATAAATAATTCCATTCGCAACTGCATACCATCCTTAAAGAAGTGGACAGGTTGAAGTATCAAATAGGGAAATCAAGCAGATTTTGCAGAAAACTGCAAATGCTCAAAAGAAGGATTGGTCAGATAAGCTAGATGATGCCTTATGGGTATACAAAACTGCATACAAGACACCAATAGGGACTTCTCCCTACCGAATGGTGTTTGGGAAAGCATGCCACTTGCCCGCCGAGTTAGAACGTAGAGCATATTGGGCAATAAAGAAGCTAAATCTGGATGCTGAATTTGCTGGGCGGACTAGAGTAAACCATCTACACGAGTTAGAAGAATTCAGGCTGCATGCTTATGAGAATGCGAAACTATATAAGGAAAAAACGAAAAAATGGCATGACAAGCACATAGTGTCCCATACTTTTGAACCAGGTCAGTTAGTGTTGTTGTTCAATTCCAGGTTAAAACTGTTTCCAGGAAAGCTCCGTTCAAAATGGAGTGGTCCATTTGAGGTGGTACAAATGACTAAACATAGAGCAGTGGAATTACGAAACAAACGTGACAACTCCACTTTACTAGTAAATGGACAAAGGGTCAAACACTATATTGGAATAGACTTGGATCGTGAGATTGAAGAGATCACTTTGAACGAGGAATGATTTCTAAGCTGAGTCGTGCCGCGACGTTAAATCAAGCGCTTCAAGGGAGGCAACCCGTGACTTATTGTAATAGTTAGTTTTTTTTTTAAAAAAAAATTAGATATATATTTTGGTGTTAGATGGGAGGCACCCCATCATGGTTTACAATAACGGGATGTTTTATGCAAAAATTGGCATCAAAGGGAGTCGAGGCAGTGAACCCCGTGTCAGGCGCGCGTCGCGGAGTTCAGTCTCATTTTTGCCTCACATGAAAAATTCGAGGCAAAATACTTCGTGTCAGGCGCGCGTCGCGGAGAATAGGTGTGAATTTCATTTCGACGGTAAAAGTAATTTATGTCACACAATACACTACTCCGCGTCATCTCCGCGTCGCGCAAGAGAATGAACTGTTGGGTTAACTGGAATTCACAATTCCAGTGAACCTCGTATTGGGCGTGCGTCGTGAGTTTCAGGTAAAGTTTTTTGATTTCATTAAATAAAAATGGGTTTTACCCATTTCTCAATTAAAACAAAATTACCCGACCTACCCCCCAATTCCCCTTTTTTTGAAATATAACCCACCTAAATACCCTAACCCCTCTCAACCATCGCGCCTCTCTCTCTTTTTTCTCTCAATTTCTCCATCAAGAAACTAGATTCACGGGTCGCCCGGCTATAAAATTTTCTTGTTATTGCTTTTTGCAAGTGGACAAATCACTACCTCAGATATGTTTTTCTTTATATGTACTTGATTGGAGATTTCTCAGTTGAAAGTTGGCAGTGCTGGCTAAATGATGTGAGGGTAGTGTTGTTTTGCGGATTTCAAATTCTTGAGTAGAAAATTTGGGTTCATAACAACATGGGGTTTGAGAAAGAAGTCAGGGGATTTAGGGTTATTAGCATTACAATGAGGAAATTTGTTGTTTGTCATGATGATGGTAAGGAATTCATGCTCATACTGTATGTAGTTGGGGAAGTCTTGAGTATCCAACATAATCACTGTACAAATGGGTCGGTGTGATGACACCTTGGATAGGTATAAGGTTGGTTAGTGAGACGAAATTGGCATAAATTCTGTGTGATGTAGTGGTATGTGGAATTATATGTGAACCCCCGTTGGGTAATGATTATTAAGTATGGGGTGGATTATAACGTTGCAGGCATAACTTAGAATTGAATTATGTCATGTTTCCCTTGCACGTACAATGTCTTCATCCCACAGATCAGGACAAGCTGCCGCTCAGGGATCTTAGAAGAAGAGGCATCGAAGTGGGAATGTACCACTCGCACCACCGGCTCCTAGAGGACAAATCCACATCTATGGGTCGAAGGCAGTTGCTAAGGAGGGGAAGACATGGTATAGGAAGCACACCGAGTCCTCATATTTCTTGGATGTGTGTATTGATAGAGATAGTCTACTCATGGAGTTCCCCCAAATTGTGAGGCGGATACAAGAGCTACAAATGGGGTTTATCTTTCAGGATCTTGCTGAGTGTAACCTTAGCATGGTTCGCGAATTCTATGCCAACTGGATTCCTGAAACTCGCTCTCACTTTGTCACGGTACGGGGTCGGAACATGCATATCACCACAACCATTATAAATGAGATTCTGGGATCAACTGATGGTACTAACCCTTTGGTGTTAACTCAGTTGAATATTCGGGCCCCGTACCAAGAAATCCGCCATTTAATGTGCGGACCTCAATCCATGGCTCAGTGAACTCATCATAGCGGAAGCGCTATCACAAGATGCTTCCGTATGCACACATGCTCCGCGGGAAGCGTGTTTGGGTGAAAATTGTTATGAACTGTTTGATACCCGGGATGCACTACACTGACATTACACGTGACCGGGTGTGTTTATTCTATGCATTGATGACCAGCACAGAGTTGAATGTGGGAGCAATTATCAAATTGGCTATGCGCAAGGCTAGACTGCATAAGGGTCACCGGTATGCGTTTGGGGGTCTTATTACTAACATGTGTTGCCGTGCAGGTATTCCTAAAGAAGCTCTAGATTATATTTCCCCTTTATACCCTGCAGCTGTGGATGTTACTCGAGTCAAAGGACCTGACACTGAGTTAGGTCCCACTATGACCACTGCGGAAAGGCACAGAAGGTATGAATTAATTATGGCACGGATATACAGTTTGGAGATGTTGCGGCACCGAACAGGCGGGTGACCATCAAATTGGTCTGAGCTTGACGAGGTCAAACGCCAATATCCATTGAATGCGCATGCAGAGGCACTGTTGGGGATCGGACCGATGTTTGCGGAGCCATTTGTGGATGATGTTCCAACTGATGAGGACAATTTACGAACCGGCTCTGATGTGGAGTCGGAATCGGAGGATGAAATCGAGCCTCTCCCAGCTGAAACTGATGATGACATAGAGGATTAGTCAGGAAGTGTTTCCCTTACCTTGCTTTTTGATTTAGTTTGTTTTTGTGGACGCAGTGGGGACAATGCTTGTGTTTAAGTGTGGGGTGGGGGTAGCATTTTCTGTACATTGCTTTGTTATGTTTGAAAACTATGTTTTGTTATTTGTTATTTTTATGTTTGGGTTTCTTGGTAGTTGTTTACGTTTCTTTAGCCAAGGAGAGTCCCTTTGAACCGTGAAAAAAACAACAACATAGGAGTAAGTCTGTAATAGTCATAAGTTGAGTCAGACTGCCCAATGATAAATGGATGACGACCGTCTTAAGGGTGAATGTCATAGATCGAGTCTAGGATGGGTCGTGCTGATATTGTAAGCCCTTCAGGAAGTTGTGTACTTAATGCAACTGTTTGCTTGCTATAGAAAAGTACAACTTAAGCTTAAATGACCGTCTCAAGTAACACATAAATAAACTGAGTTGATCTTGCCGAATGAAACATGTACCTAGAGCGGTGAGCTATTGTGTAATTACTGTATGATCAATTGAAACTAGAACTTGCCCAGGTTGTAATTGAAGCGATGTATGATTGCGTGTTACTCAAAAAGATGATAGCAGGCCTTCTTTGGAGTTAGGATAGAAATACAGCCTCATATCATGACTTAGTCAGCCCCTTGAGATGTGAACTTAACTTTTTGTTGAAACCTTCAAAACAAGTTGTATCCCCTTTATTGAGCCCTTGAAAATTGATCATGATCCTTAGTGCACTGTGTTGGACTGAGTAACTATAACAAAAAGAGTTGTCCAGCGGAAAGAGGAAGTACTCAGGAAAGGAAAAAGAATGCCTGAAGGTAATGTGAAAAAAAATAATTGGGATATATATAAATATCTGTCCAATATAGGGCAGGAAAAGAAAGGGTGAAAGATTAAATTGGAATAAAAACATTCTATTTCATGGAGGATGAGGAAGACTAAGATAATCGACAAAGTCGAAGTCAAGCATAATGCATTAGGGAAAGTTAGTCACTATTTGCAAAAATATAAATCTCCCATGACCCGAAGCAAACATTACAACCCTAAAAAGGCCTGATTGATTTTTGAGTATAATACATATCAATAGTAGAGATATACATAATGGTCAAGCTTATGGATCTCAATGCATACATGTGATTTTTGCTTTGTTTTGAGAGTGAGATGATTTGAGTTGAAATCCGGCAATGAAAGTGAAATAAGGTTATGAGTACGCGGATTATTCCTTGGCGTGATGCGTACTTGTTACATGAGGTAAGTCACACAATATGGGATATGATGAGTAACTAGGAGAGGTGCATGAAGTTGTCTTAGCATGACCAAACCAAGTAGCAGGTCATATACAAAAGCTCGAAGAGATGATACTAAAAGCACGATCTAAATAGTGTCCAGATCTAGGAATCATTAGAAGTTGTTCGAGGACAAATTTTAAGTGTGGGGTAGTGATCTCAGGCAAATTTACATGCATATAATACTGGTTAATACCTACAGGAGAGCTTGTTTTGGAATCGATAAGTGTAAATTAAGTGTCTTATTTGAGTAAATGCTGGATTTCCAAACTAACCAACATGATTAGTCATGCAGGAAGGTGAAGAAGGAATTTATGGGATAAAGGTAATCAAAGCAAGTGGAGAAATGAGGTAAAGGCATGCTCGTGTCATCCCCGCGTTGCGCAGAAGGGAACCACATTTTGAACGTGAAGAAAACGCGAGACAGAACACTTCGTGTCTACCTCGCGTCGCGAGCTTGAAAGAAAAAAAGAAGAAATCGACTTGGAAAAAGAACGCGAGACAGAACACTTCGTGTCTGCCTCGCGTTGCGCGCTGGAGGATCCGAAATTGGAGACTCGGAATTTATTATAAATAGGACCTTAATGTAATTTTATTCTCATTCTTTTTTTGATTTTTAAAAGACGAGACGTCAAAAACAATTGGGAGCTGGAGGATCCGAAATTGGAGACTCGGAATTTATTATAAATAGGACCTTAATGTAATTTTATTCTCATTCTTTTTCTGATTTTTAAAAGACGAGACGTCAAGAACAATTGGGAGATTTATAGGGTTGGATCATATTCTTTCTTCTCTAGTAATTAGTAGAGAATGATTTTCATTGTATTGAATGATATTATGAGAATAATGTGTAGCTAAATACCCTATATCTAGGGTTGTGGCTGCAGAACGAATGGAGTCTGCTTGAGTTGTTAAGGGTTATCAAAAGTTATCTATGATTCGATCTTATTTTCTTGTTTTTACATATTTTATGACTGGTCATCATAGAAAAATCACTTCATTGTCCAAATTGTACTCGAGAGAGAGATAAGAGGATAGAATTTGGGAAGTAAGAAGTTTGGTTGACTCTAAATAGCTAGGGTTGATTTGTGTTCAGGATAGAGATATGCCTGAAAACCATACTTGGACTATTAAAAAGGAAGATACTTAATGCTCAACCTTTATTCATCTTATCCCCGCTCAACGATGTAGTTAAGGTTGTATAGGTTGTAGGTGATTAGAGGTCGATAGATCATAATCATTTACTTAACCCTGTGGTTCATCAATGAGATAAAGTTAAGAAAACCTTTATTAGACAATGGCAACTTCATGAGTTCTGATAAAAGCTACAACCCTGGATTTTTCCATTAATAATTGTTTCAAGTTATATAATTGAATCATCGTAGTTAGTTTAGTTAACCATAAATTTTGGTATAGTTGTTAAGAGAAGTTTAAACATTGTAGTTGTATTAGTTAAGAATTAGCAAAGTTAATAACGTCTAATTGTGGTCCATCTGGGTACGATATCTGGTTTCTTAATAAGAATTATTATATTACTTGTATGATCATGTGCACTTGTGTATGTGGTTACAACGGAACAATAACCCACTCATATGAAATCAAAATCGCGCAAACTCGGCGGCGTTGGAAAGATCTCTCTAAGGGATTTCCAACCATATCAAGAATTACCTCTAACTCATTCTGAGGTAGAAGTTATGGCCGTTTAAAGTTGCCCAAAAACTCATTTTTTTCTAACTTAAGAAAATTTCGAGATTTTAATTCTTCCCTAAATTTACTATTTCAACTTCTAAGCTTCTTTATAGGTATCTCAATTTGCGAGATGTTACAATATATCCCCCATGGGAATATTCGTCCTCAAATGAGATTACTTCTTACTAGTCTTATGGTGTAACATCTTACATTCAGCTCATACACCCAACAACAATATATAAACACAACATGCCAACTTAATATCAATTCCAAGAAAAGGATTAGTACCTCAATTTGGAACTTCTCCGAATTCGAAGAGGTGTAGGTATCTCTTCTTCCTATCTTCTCAAGTAGCTTCTCTACAAACTGATTTCCCTTGTTACCAAATCTCATAACACCCTTCATGGGTAAAACTTTAAAGTAATTCAATCATCTACCATTGGTACACACAACCTACCTTGATATCTCAATACACTATCTCCCCCTTGTTCAAAACCCATCACTTTTTGCTTATGAATAATTGCCTTTAATTCAATCCTGATAGGGTCTTGGTATTTCTTGCCTTTTACTTCTGACATTAAGGATGATTCAGACTCATTCATCACCACTAATACTCCTTCTGTGTAATTCATTTATCAAACTCTTAATCGTGCAAGTTTATGCACCTCCTTTGCTAACTCTTTCTTATCTTCCTCAAAATGGGTGATACTACCCATAGACCACCTTTTTTGCCTGATATTGTTCTTTCTAACTAAACACATGCCAAAAACTCTTGTTATCGGTGAACACTTCCACATGAACACCATAAATATAATGGCGTCATCTTTCAAAATAAATACTACGACAACCAACTCTAAGTCATGGGTTGGGTAATTTCTCTCATGAACTTTCAACTTTCGGAGGTATAAGTTATAACTTTGTCATTCTGTATTAAAACATAACCGAAACCAACTCTAGATGCATTATAATACACCACAAAAACTTGAGTAATTTCAGATTCAGTCAAAACTGAGCAGTAGCCAACTTCTTTTTCAATTCCTAAAAACTTTTCTCACAAGCTTCACACAATTGAAATTTAACTGTCTCCTAAGTTAATTTCATCAAATAAAACCCTTCTCAGGAAAATCCATCAACTGCTCTTCCAACTCTACTTCTGCCAATCTATATGGAGGAATAGAGATAGGACGAGTATATGTAATTGTGTCTATGCCGAAGTCTATTTCTCTCTCATGAGGGACTTCGGGTTGATCATCAAGAAAGACTTATGGAAAGTCTTTTACTACTGAAACTGACTGAACAGGAGGTATCTCAGCACTTGAGTCATTACAGACTAAGTGATAGACACTCCCTTTGGAAATTAACTTCTTTGCCTTAAGGTACAACATGGAACGACCTATAGGCGATGCTGAACTTCTTTTCCACTATAAAAATGGTTCACTGGAAATTGAAACTTGACTACTCGAGTGCTGAAATTATTGATGCATAATAAGCATGAAACCAATCCATACCTAGAATGACATCAAACTCTACCATGTGTATTAAACTAAGTCATGCATAGTACCTTTGTGATTGACGGGAAATGGTACAATCATGATAGAATTTGTCTGCTAGAATAGAATCACCAATATGTGTAGAAACACTGAATGGTTCACTAGGTTGCTCAAGAATAACATAAAAATTCATAGCAACATATGAAGTTACAAAAGATAAACTCGCTCCTTGGTCTAGAAAAGCACAACCTTAAAGTCAAAGACTTGAATCATACCAGTGACGACATCTGGCGAATCCTCTTGCTTCTGGCGACTTTTGATACCATATAGGTGATTTGTTCCTCCACCGATACCATTTCCTTGCATGTTCTTTGGACACTCTTTCATAAAATGACCCTCTTGTCCATACTTGAAGCTACCTGTCTAACCTTTACTTATTTTCCTGGGTGGGTTTTGCCACACCTAGCACATGTAGGAGCCCAGTTACCTCCTTACGTCTCACTACTTTGAGACTTGGCGTGTCTAGCACTAAAGGGTTGTGATTTGTGAACTCTGACCATTATGCTCACCTTTGTTTCGGGGTGCAAGGGCACTATAAGATGGTGGAGCAGGTCCCTTCTGCATCTGTTGGAAGGAAGAATTCGTACTACTCTTTTGCTGCCTGAACTCATTGCCTGATGTATTAGCCCTCTTATTCTTAAACCCTTTTCTATCCTTTAGCTTAGCCTCCTCAACTTGTTGCACATAGATCATTAGCCTTGCTATTTTCATATCCCCTATCAACATTGATGCCTTGCATTCTTTGCTTGGTTGACGAGACAATCCAGCAACAAATAAGCTAATCTTGCTCCTCATGTCAGCAACCATCTCCAGAGCTAGCGGGAAATTCGTGCAAACTTCAGATTATACTCCTGAACACTCATAGACTCTGGATTAAGGGTTAATAATTCTCTAATATTTGCCTCTCGAAACTCATGGGGAATGAACCATCCCATGAAAGAATTCTCAAACACATCTCAACTCACTATTGGCGCATCCTCAGCCCTATTCCTTTTCCATTGGTCGAACCAGACTCTAGCGATACCCTTTAGTTGGTATGTAGCTAATTTTATCCTCTCAGCATCAACAACATGAAATATGTCAAAAAATTTCTAGAATTACTTTAACAAAGTTCTCTTGATCTTCTGTGACACTTGAAACTGTAAAGCTTGGTGGATTTATCCCTAAAAACTCACGAATCCTTGAGGTAATAGTCACTTCCTGTCGATTACCTCTCTGTCCAAATTGATGAGTCGCAACTTAACTTAACATCTAGATAGTCTCACAGAATTCAGCATGGGTAACTTCTCCTTGAGGTTGCACTTCGGGTGCATTAGGCAACTCTTGTTCCTCAACAATCCTCCTAGCTAAACGACCTCTGACTGCTCTTTATGGAGGCATGATTCTCTGAAAAAACACGCACAGACACGAATTAGAAGGAAACTTTTACAAGATAAACTCTAACGCACGAAATGAGTATGAAAGAAATGAGGAAATCCTAAATGTTGCAACCTCCTAATCATAGATGTGGCGCGCTTCACACCGATGACTAAAACTCCACAGATACAACTTCATAGACTCCCTAGGATTCTTGAACTTTGTGCTTTGACACCAAGTTTTTCACGCCACGAGCCTACACCCTGGACGGGGCCGGCACTCGAAGACCATTGCTGGCCCTAAGAGAACCCTTAGCCTGGCTTTCTTAACTCAGTGGAAGGCTTAAACACTAGAGAAATAACTCAAGAGAATAACTTTTAAATAATGCTTTAACAAAATGGCAACTCAAGTCTTATCGTTTATAAGAGATATGAAAAGACAAAAGAACTAACACTATCTGTCCATGAAGCCTCTAAATTAAACATGGATGTTAAGACAGGACCCCCCATCATCCAAAAACTGAAAATTGAAAGAAAATAATTGAATGGTAAAAATGTCCTCCAGAATGAAGGGAGGCTCACCAACTAACTTTGAGCTGATCATTGGATCAACGGTGTGCCAAATGCCGATCCTAGTTACCTGCTTCAGCATCATGATACGATGCATGCCAACTAACATCAGTGCATTGAATGTACAAGTATGTGAGTTGGAATGCTAAATAACAACTTAAGCTTGAAATGGAGTAAGAAGGAACACTTACCTTGGCTCTGTTCAACTCATGAATAACTAAATCATTTCACTATATAGCAGTTTAAAGACATGTGCAATATAAAGAAAAGTACTTTAAGACATGCTTTTCAACTCTGTATCTGCAAAGATACAATTGACTCTGAGATGTATGTAAAAATAGAAAATAATCTGATTTAACTCATAATCTCAAAAATAAAAAAATCATCTCATGCTTCCTTTCAAAGTCTACTCATGCAATGCATGAATGAAGTCTCATACCTCCATTCATACTAAGCAGAACCTCTTGAGGAACCATGCAACTGCTATTGTGGGAGTTTCTCTAACCGACAATCATCACTTAATAGTTATAGTGATGATACAACGTCTTACCTCACGCTACCTAGGATCCTAACCTTTACATCACATAGGAACTGAACTGCCTAATGGATCCACTAGTAAACTGTGAAAAATATTCATCTAAAAAGTTTAATCCTTTTCTACCCATGATGGCTACATGATTTTCATGGAGTTTTGAGTTTATCTGAAACTCGCATCCCCACTTCGGTGCTCAATATTACTCTAAAAAATATATATATGCCCTTATGTTATTAAAACATACTGATTTGAGATTAGTGCTCAAAACTTAGCTTTGAAATCTCTCTTGGAAATCATAGTTTCCCTACTTGCTTCATTTAATAAAGCTATAAATCTTTTCTGAAAACTAGCCTGAAGGCTCTTTGGAAAACTTAGCTTCCTTACTTGTTTAAATGTGAAAACATTTTTAAATCTCTTTGGGGATACTTAGTCCCCTTATACTTTTGAAGAAAAGAACTTCAACTTAACTCTTAACTCTTACTCTTTACTTAGCTTGAAACTTGAGTCTTGATAAAAACCTCTTCAAGAAATACTTAGTTCCGTTATATTTCTTTAAGGGATGCACTTCAACTCTTTAGGGAAATACTTAGTTCCCTTATACTTATTTGAAGGAAAGACTTCAACTTTTACTCTTTCTTTAACTCGAAATTTGAGCCTTAAACGAAGTTAAAACGTTTAAATAAGACTTTTGGAACTTTAAGAAACTTTACTTTTTCTTACTTCTTAACCTTTAGACTTAACTCTTAGCTTTAGACTTTGATCATAAATCTCCTTGAATTGGACTATGGATTCAAGGTTCATGATATAATGTTTATGGATGATTTCATGATGTTTAGACATACCTTAGATTGTTGGAATCAACTAGGAAATGTGGGTACATCACCTTGGAACTAGTACAAAAAGGTTGGGAATGAATGAGATGAACTAGAGTCCTTGGCACTCTGAGAGGTGTGAAGATCCATGCCCCAAACTTCAGAGGCCAATTTGGGGCGCTCTGGCTGGCGCGCCACCCCAAGGACCTACGGACAGAGAATGGCATGTGGGGTTATGGGAGGCGCGGCGCCCCAAGTCCTTACGGGCGCGCGTTTCAACTTTTCTTCTCCGTTTTTCACCTCTAAACCTTCTAAACTTACATGAATCTCACCCCAAACACTTAGGATCACTAATAACCTCAATACCCAATAGATTAGACCCAAAAAACAACCTGGAAACACGAATCCAATCAACTAAAACATACTACAAATCTAACCAACAAGAATTTAAAATATTGTTCTTCAAGTTTTTCAATGTTCATCATTCAATCTATTCATACTTCGCTGAATTAAACAAATTGGTGTGTGGGTGAGCTAACACAACACAGAAAGATCTCACATACCTTTTTAGGGATCACCCCCGACGAATTCCACTAGCCGAACTTCGACGATCTTGAACGTTCTTGCTTCCTTTTCTCCTTTCTCCTCTTTTCTCCTCTTCTTTTCTTTTCTCTCAAAACTCTAACTTGTTTTCTAAAAGCCTGAACTGAATAAAATAAATTTATACACCAATTTATTACCCAAAAACTAAATAAAATAATTAGGTTACGAAAAGACAACTTTGCCCTTCCCAAATCCGAATTGGACTATCCTTAATTTGACATCCAACTTCAGAAAGGCATAACTCACTCATACAAAATTAAAATCGCTCAAACTTGGCGGCCTTGGAAATATCTCTCTATGGTATTTCCAACCATATTAAGAACTACCTCTAACTCATCCTGAGCTAGAAATTATGGGCGTTTGAAGTTGCCCAAAAACTCATTTTTTTTTCTAACTTAACAAATTTCCAGATTTTAATTCTTCCTAAAACATACTATTTCAACTTCTAAGCTTCTTTCTAGCTATTTCAATTTGTGAGATGTTACAGATATTAGGAGTTTCTTGGGTTTGGTTGGCTACTATAGGCGGTTTGTAGAAGGGTTCCCGTCTATTCCACCCCCTTTGACTAAGTTGACTTATGGTTTGAAGCTTGTGAGAAAAGCTTTCAAGAATTGAAAAAGTGGTTGACTAGTGCCAACTGTTGACCTTACCAGTGTATTGTGATGCATATAGAGTTGGCTTGGGTTGTGTATTGATGTAGAATGACAAAGTTATATCTTAGGTCTCTAGACAGTTCAAAGTTCATGAGAATAATTAGTAAACCCATGACTTAGAGTTTGTTATTGTTGTTTTTTCTTTGAAGATATGGCATCATTACTTGTATGGTGTCCATATTGATGTATTCACTAATCACAAGAGCCTACAATATGTGTTCATCCAGAGAGAACTTAATCTCAAAAAGGAGGTGGTTAAAATTTCTCAAGGATTATGACATGAGTATTCTTTACCACCTAGGTAAGGAAAATGTTGTTGTTGATGCCTTAAACAGTTTGACTATGGGTAGTACCACCTATGTTGAGGGAAAAATAGAGAGTTCGCGAAAGATGTGCATAGACTTGCACGCCTGGAACTCAGGCTAATGGATTCCACAGAAGGAGGAGTAGTGGTGATGACTGGGGATGAGTCATCATTAGTTTTAGAAGTAAAAGGAAAGAAAGACCAAGATTCCATTTTTCTTGAATTGAAGGCAAATGTTCATAAGCAAAAAGTAATGGCTTTTGAACAATGGGGAGATAGTGTATTGAGATATCAAGGTAGATTGTCTGTACCAATGGTAGATGGACTCTAGAAAGGATCATGGAGCAAGATCATATCTCCAGATATTCCATTCATCCGGGTTCCATAAAGATGTATCGTGAATTGAAAGAGGTTTATTGGTGCATTAGCATAAAAAGGGGCATTAGTGAACTTGTTGCTAAGTGTCCACATTGCCAACAAGTTAAAGTAGAGCATCAAAGGTCTGATGGTTTGACTCAAAATATAGAACTTCCGAAATGGAAGTAGGAGATGATTAATATGGATTTCATCACAATTTTACCAAGGTCTCGCAGACAGCACAATTATATTTGGGTGATTGTCGATATAATGACAAAATCAGCCACTTTTTATCGGTAAAGACTACTCATTCGGCACAAGATTATGCTAAGTTGTATATTCAAGAGGTGTTTAGACTTCATGGGGTGCTAGTTTCAATTTTTTCATATAGAAGTGCACAATTTACTTCAAAAATTTAGAAATCATTTCAGAAAGGTTTGGGCTCAAATGTGAACTTAAGTAATGTATTTCATCCTCAGACAGGCAAGAAAAGTGCACTATTCAGACCTTAAAGGATATGTTAAGGGTATGTGTGATCGATTTCAAAGGTAATTGGGTTTATCACCTACCTCTCATTGAGTTTTCTTACAAGAATAGTTACCATTCTAACATCCTCCATATGAAGCTCTTTACGGAAAAAAGATGAAGATCTCCTATTGTATGGTTTGAAGTTGGTGAAACATGGTTGATATGACCAAATTTAGTCCATCAAGCCATGGAAAAGGCGGAAATGATTCAAGAGAGGTTGAAAACATCACAAAGTCATTACAAATCCTACATTGATGTTAGGAGAAGGGAGTAAGAGTTTGAAGTAGATGATTGGGTATGTCTAAAAGTTTCACCCATGAAGGGTATTATGAGGTGTGGTAAGAAGGGGAAGCTTAGTCGCTAGTATATTAGATCTTATCAAAGAAATATATGGGAACTAAGTATTCCCTATAACGGAAACTGAGATTTTCAAAGAGTCTTTGATCTAGTTTCCAGAAAAATGTATTTGCTTTAATGATAAAGCAAGAGGGGAAACTTTGATTTCCAAGGTAGCATTTGAGCTATGTTTTTAGCACTAATCTCAAATCACAGAAGAAAGTATGTTTTTAAAACATAAGAGCTAATATAATATTTTTGGGAGTAGTCTTGAGCACCGGTACGGGAGAGAGTTCAGAAAACTCACAACCCTCATAAACCATGTAGCCACCATAGGTAGAAAAGTTTCATACTTTTTAGATGATTCTTCTAGTGCTTTTTAGCATAGATTAGTGGATCTACTTAGTAGTTCAGGTTCTATACTCATGTCAAGGTATAGGACAGACCTAGCAGTATGAGGCAAAATGTTGTATCATCACTATAGCTCTTAAGTAATGGTTGTCTGTTAGAGTAACTCCCACAGAAGTAATTGTATTCTGATATACACAGTTTATTTGTATTTTTACATACATCTCAGAGTTATATTGTATCTTTGCATACATACAGAGTTGACATCATGTTTTAAATAACTTTTTTTTAAATTGCTCTTGTTTTAAAACTACTTTATACTGAAATGAGTTCAGTCATGTTAAGGTAAATTGAGCCATCTAAGTTCTTCCCATTCCTTTTAAGCCTATGTTGTGTTTAGCATTCCAACTTGCATACTCGTACATTTAATGTACTAATGCTAGTTGGTCTGCATCTTATTATAATGCAAACACATGTAACTAGGATCGGCATCCAGCGCATTGTTGATCCAGTGAGCAATTTGAAGTATGTGGTGAGCTTCTTTACATCCCGGAGGAATCCTTTTATTGCTTTCAGTTCATTAGTATGTCGTGGGGCTTGTTTCAACATCCATCTGAGTTGTTTTAAAGGCTTCATAGATAGTCAGATAGTTAGTTATGAGTCTTTTATCTTTGTATTTCAGATGTTTTGCTATGAGACTTGAGTAGCCATTTTGGCTTTTCGAATGCTTTCTTTAAAGACATTTTAAGATTTTTCATACATTATTTATTTGAGGTTATTTCTAAAGTTTACGGTAACTTCTGCTGAGTAAGTAACTCACGCCAAGGGTTCGCTTGGGACCAACAGTGGTTTTCGAGTGCAAATCTCGTTCAGGGTGTAAGCTCGAGGCATGACCTGACATAATCTTAAATCCTCAACACGATATTGTGGCAAAAGATCAAGTTTATCTCAATAAGCAAATTATAACTGAATTTATGAAAAGATATGCATTTTCAAGGGAGTTTACTTTAAGTGATAAAAGGTCATGTACTACAAGATTCATGTTTTTGTATATTAAATATGAAATGTTATTATATTATTTCAACAACCTAACATGCCTATTGTGATTGTATATTTACATTTATTATCTAAAATGTCATATGGATAATTGTTCATGAAATTTTAAATCATTGCGGTTAAATAAGTCTGATTTATTCAACGTGAGAAAATTCGGCGAGACAAAACGTGTCCATTGTAGGACAAGTTTCATATAAACCGACAGTCTAACTGTAGTATGCTTGGTTCAATGTTAGTTTAAAAGTTTGTTGACGCAAAAACTATTCAAACAGCAACTGACATACGGGCAGACATAATACAAACACATGAAATTTCATTATCATACATGCAAGCATGGAGAGGGAAAACAAAGGCAGTCAAGGCATTGAGAGGTGATCCTGCGGAATCATATGGGAAAATACCAATGTATTTATATATATTGGAAACAACATATCCAGGGACTATTGTGAATTTTAAAAAAAATTATGAAAATCTTTTTTATATTCATTAACATCACTTGATACGAGTATTAGAGGATGAGAATATTTTTGACCAATAGTTGTAGTAGATGGGACATATGTGAAATCAACATACGAAGGAATAATGTTAATAGCTAGCACATTCAAACCATGAGGTATGTTTAATATTTTGTTAAAATAAACAATGCAGACTTACAAATATTTTGTACACTTTACATGTGTAACCACCTGTTTCCTTCGTTATAAAAGAGCAGCTGGGGAAAATTTGAGTCCGGAAATGTTTTTCATAGTATTTGGATTTTCTCAATCTAATCCATATTTGGACAAAATCGTAGTCATTAAGGTGTAGGACATCTGGTAAAAATCAAATGAGTTAATTATTATTTGATTTTATAAGTAGTTAGATGACTCATTGAGAAATCTGTGCGACTTAACGAAATTGAATTGGGGTGAGAAGAACTCTTGAAATCGATCTTAGTGTAAAGGGTATTTTCCAAGTGTCGTTGGTTAGAGGTATGTTGTGAAATGGGGGTCTTGGAATTATTGAAATATCTCACTGGTTCTATAACATCTCGCAAATAAAAAGAACTTGAAAGGAGTTAAAAATACGGATATACTTATTTTTGAAAATTATAAGGAAATCTAGAAAATTTTAAGTTGGTTGAACTTGAGTTTTCGATCCACTTTAAACGGTCATAATTCCTAGCTCATGAGGATTTAGGTGTAGTTCCAGATATGGTTGGAAAGCCCTTGGAATGATCTTTCTAATGTCACCAAGTTTGCGCGATTTTGAGTTTGAATGAGTGAGTTGCGCTCTTTGGAAGTTGGGCTGTTGGAGTTAAGAAAATGTCCAAATCTGAATTTTGAAGGGGTTGTTTTGTATTTTCCTAACCATATTAATTTATTTCGTTTTTAGTAATTATGTTAGGGGACTAAGCTGAATTAGATCAGTTTACATTTCTACCAAAAGATTTAGTGTTTAGAGATAAGAGGAGAAAAGAGAAGAGCGTTCAAGATTCGCCAAGATCGTCGAAGTAACTTGTGGATTTCGGGGGGGAGGGGGGTGATCCCTAAAAAGGTATATGAGTCTATCTCAATTTTGGGTTGTTTTACCCACGTGCCAAGCATGTTTGATTCATCATGATTTCATCCTAAAAAGATTGGATTTTGAATGTTCTTGAATGTTGTTCTTGAATTGCTTTCGTTCTTGAACATGAGTTGGATTTTTTGAATTTCTAGAGGTATAAAGTGTTATTTATTGAGTTCATTGGGTTAGATACTTGTGTATATTATGTGGGTACATGAAATATAAGTGAATTTTAGAAAGAAATCGAATTAGAACGATTTAAGATCAGAAAACAAGTTGAAAAATTCATTAGGCATATTTGGGGAGGATCAGGCGCGGCGCGCCCCATCTGCGCGAGAGGGTCTGAAGCGGCACGCCTGCAGTGCACCCAAATGAAGCCTTTGAACTTTGGGGTGGGATCGGCGCACCCCAGACGCGCCCGAATCGGTACTTTTTCAACCAATTTTCATAAATCAGTTCGTTTAAGCCTTTCTAAAGTGTTTTGACACTTCCTAATGATTCTAACTGCTCTAAATAACTTCTAAACATATAGAAATCATCCAGAAACATGAAATTACAATCTTAAATCCATAACTTCAAATTCAAGGAAATTTAATAAGAGCCAAGTCTAGAATGTTCTTAGAGTCTTTTCAAGAAGTCTTTTACAAATGTTTTTAACTTTGTTTTAAGACTTAAAGATCAAGTTGAGTAAAGAGTAAAGATAAGGAGAAGAAGTTCATTTCAAGTTCCATAAGACTTTCACAAATGTTTTAACTTCATTTTAAGACTTAAGTTGAGTTCAGTTCAAAGTAAACTGAAATCTTTTCTTCAAAGAATTATATGGGGACTAAGTATTCCCAAAGGAGTATAAAATGTTTCCACATTTAAATAAGGATGGAAACTGAGATTTCCAAAGAGTCTTCGGGCTAGTTTTCAGAAAAGAGTAATAGCATTCTAAATAAAGCAAACAGGGAAACTGAGATTTCCAAGATAGCCTTTGAGCTAAGTTTTGAGCACTAATCTCAAACCACATAAGTAAGTATGTTTTAAAAACATAAGAGCTAATGTAATGATATTTTTGGGAGTAGTATTGAGCACCGATATGGGGTAGAGTTCATATAAATCCCATCCCCCATTAACCATGTAGCCACCATTGATAAAAAAAAAAAGGGTCATACTTTTTAGATTATTCCTTTAGTGCTTTTTAGAATAGACTAGTAGATTCACTTAGTAGTTTAGGTTTTATACCAATAGGAAGGTATAGGACGGCCCTGACAACATGAGGCAAAACGTTGTAGCATTACTATAGCTCTTAAGTGATGATTGTCGGTTAGACAAACTCTCACAGAAGTTAAATGTGTTTTTGTATATACATCTCAGAGTTATATTGTATCTTTGCGTACATAAAGAGTTGATATCATATTTTAAACTATTTTTCTTTATATTGCACTTATTTTAATTGCTTTATATTGAAATGAGTTTAGTCTTATAGAGTTAGTTGAGTCAGGTAAGTTCTTCAGATTCTCCTTTCAATTCTAAATTAATACTGTTTAGCATTCCAACTTGCATCCTCGTACAATCAATGTACTGATGCCAGCTGGCCTGCATTGTATCATGATATAGACCTAGGTAACAAGGATCATCATTCAGCGCACCGTTGATTCAGTTGAGCACTCTAGAGTCAATGGTGAGCCTCCTTGCATTTTGGAGGACTCTTTTTACTTGTTTTCTAATTTAGTCATTAGGATGTTGTGGGTTTTTCCCAACATTCATCTCAGTTTTAGAGGCTTCATCAATAGACAGTCAGATGTTAGTTCTTTGAGTCTTTCAGTACTATTCCTTATTGTTAAGACTTGGGTTTCCAGTATTGGCCATGTTTGAAAATTTCAGTTTTAAATACACTCAGTATTTACATTTTCTTCAATTCAGTTAAGTTTATGGTTATTGTCTTCCGCTGAGATAAGTAAGTCAGGCCAAGGGTACGCTTGAGGCCATCAATGGTCTTCATCGAGTGTCGGCCATGCCTAAGGTGTAGGCTCGAGGCGTGATAGGTTCGTGCAAGCTGCCTTGGAGGGGGGGTTTGCCGCCCAAGCGGGGCCACTGTAGCGGGGTTGATGCCGCTACGGCAGGCCCGACGGGACTTAAAGTAGTAAACAAACTCTTATACGACTTTATTTGGCACTTTTCAATTTTTAGAGCTAAGGAACGAACCCCGAGTGACTCTTAAGAGTTTTCCAACATTCATGAGGCTATAGGTAAGTTTTTCACTCGCCAAATCTGTTTTTTTATTCGTAAAACGTAACAGAATGGATAATTATCGATGGGGGAGGGTTTTGATATACATCCTGTGGTGGAAACAACCCTATTTTGATACTTGGGATCATGGATTTAATCTAGGATTCATAGAATTGTTAGTAATTCGGGAATTAGTGATTTTTTATTGATTCTCATATTATAATAAATGTTTGTAGACCAAGAACAAGCAGAACGAATTCAAAAAAGGAAGGATCAAATTTCTTAGTGTTTCAAGCTTGTTTCAAGGTAGGTGATGGTTGTGGTTATATGATTGTGTGATGTATGTTGGTTCTTACTTCATTATTATACTTTTATATATATGAACATTGCATTATTGATCACACTTGTTCTAAATGAAATAGATGAATTATGATTGTCATGTTATCATGACATAAATGTATGATCTTAAGGATATACTTGTTATTGTAATTGTGGTGTGTTGAATGGATCGGTTACCATGTTTCGGCATAACTAACTTGGATCAATTGTCACGCTCCGACATAAATATGAGATTGGTTTCCACGTTTGATCATAATTATTGGATTGGGTACCACGTTCCGTTATGCTAACTGTTTGAGTTTGGGCTCCATGTGAGGACCAATGATTTGATATGAAATGTGAAGTTGTCCGTTGTTCATAATTGTTATAATATTGTGTATGTTGATATATATGCATGTGATTATAATGTTATCTTGACTTGCTTATGTCTCACTCAGTGAGATAGTTGTGTGATCCTACCAATACGTTGTAGTTGTGTACTAATACTCCACTTGCTCTTATTTTTGTTGAGTACAGGTCATTTTCAAGCTGCTACTGACAGATCTCGCTTAGGAGATCAGTGATCGACGTTTGAATTCAAGGGTGAGACATTTCTTCCGGGCTGTCGTGAGTTCTCCTTTCATTTATGTTCACCATTTCCGGACTTGGACATTTGTTCTAGTTAGTTGATTAGTTTATTAGATTGGGGTTGCATCCCTTCTTATTTAAACTTGTTGAACTTTAGTTGTTTTAGTATATTGACTTTCAGGTTCTAGGTTATTTCTTCCGCATTGTTTAGTTATTTATTGTTAGACTTTTGTTAGAGTTTATGGGAACTCTATTTCTTTCCTTAGTATTTAAATTGATTTCGTAACTTAAATGTCTTAGTTTTTAGATTAGTTTCTTTGTTTGGATTTTAGTAATGATTCTCTCACCGGATGATTAGTGTGGGTGTCAATCACGACGGTATGGTTCATGACAACATGTATCACTCTTGGTATTTTTTTCATTTTGTCGTACAACATTGTGAGTCTATAAGTTCTCATTTTGTCTTACAAATCTGTACAATCACTCTTCTTGTTGAATGTTAAATCAGTCAAAACACTGAGGGGTCGTTTGTTACAAATATCACTAATGGAGGGATTAGTAATGCAAGGATTGGTAATGTTGGGATTAGTAATGCAGGGATTAGTTTTATCAAGTGTTTGGTTCATTGTTTCTTACCTAGTTTTGTGTGTCGTTTGAAACTCTACAAAAAAATTGTTTTCAATTATACCCTTCAGTTATTATTGGATTTTTTATTTCATGTAACTGGGTCAAGGTAGATAATGACGGATAATATTATTTTATAGCGTTTTTAACTAGCTAGGCAAATAAAAATAATTGTCATCTTAATATATTGGAGTTAATATCTCAAAAGGTCACACAACTATAATAATTTATAGAGAAAATTTATTGAACTTTGTTTAGTATCAATAAATTAAAAAAAAAACTCTTTATCATAAAATAAAAATAAAATTATATATATCAACATTAAATGGACTTCCGTTAAGAGGCAATATTTGACTTCTGAATTATTCTTAAATTCATACATCAACATTAGCATATTAGTCGGATTATAATACTTTATATTAATAATAAATAGATTAAATAACTCATATTTTAGAAACAAAAAATTATAACTCAATAATAAAATTTGTAAGCCAATTTATTTAAATAAATTTATTAGTATAAATATAAAATATAAAATCAAGAAAATAAACAAATGATTAAAAGGATGTGAGGGGGTATTTTTGTCTTTACCTAAATTACTCTCATGGTATTAGAACTAATACCACCAAATGGAAGGTATAGGATTTATACCTAATCCATGGATTGATCATAGACCCAAAATTTCTACCAAACATAGTATTAAATAATACCACACATAATACTTGGACTATATCTCCTAATACTCCCTACCAAATGACCCCTAAGATTTTTCGCTTCAATAGTAGCAAGATCCTCATCCATGAACACAAAATCTTCAAATATATAGTTGCACCAGAATAATGAATTATGACTTTAAGCTGCTCATAGAAAATAAATTTAATTAATAGTACCTTCAAAATTACTATTATCTGATTGTCATATTTTCTGAACATTTTTTTTTAAATGATCAAAATAGATCTTGTTTTCTTGAAATATCCCAAGTGAATATTCAAGGAGTCCGATTGGATGTACCAATTGCAATTGAAACATTAACTTTGTTGCAATATTCATAAAATCTAATTTGCAACGCAAGCGAAAACCCTTCAAACTTCACATACTCAGGATTTGGTGTCATTTGACTCGATATGGAATGTCATAGATTGAAAAGAGAGATATTGCCCCAAGGGTATGGAATGTATTTTCCGGACTCAAAACATTAAAATGATCCTTTTGGGATTTGTGAATATTTTGATGGAGAAGACAATATGAATGTACTAATCAAATAAATCATCGAAATATTAAAAAAGCCTTCTTTCAAAATCAACCCATCTTCATTAAAACGCTCTTTGAAATCAACTTTCAAAACCTTATCGATGGCATTTGAAAAGTGCCGATAAAGAAGCTTTGATGTATAATTCGGATCAAGGTCAAAGCCCATACTCTCACCACACTAAAACCCAGCAATGACCTTAAATTTACTAAGCCCAAAATGCAGTTTTTTGTCATTATGTTAACATCAAACATGTTATCTCGATTTGTTAGCGGAAACGTGAAACTAAAGAACAAGGAAGAACAACAATATTTAACGTGGTTCGGATCAAAATGATCCTATGTCCACCAAAGAACAACTGCACTGATATTTATTTCACTCTACAAAGAATACAAGTGAAATACTACAAGAGAGAGAACACAAATGCCTTAGAAGGTGAGAAGGCAAGTGAGAGGATGATTTGAAAATGAATTAAGAGCTACCTATTTATAGGAATAAATTCATCCTATTGATGTCATTCATGACATCACTATGTGTCAAAATTGTCAAGGTTAAGATAGCAAACCATTTTATGGTTTGCCTAACTTTCATCTACCAAGATACAATCTTTGACTTGAATTTTGTACTAATTATCTTCCTACCAAATATTCATATTAAGTCATCTTCCATTTAGTTTGATTCCACAAGAACCAAAACCAACTCTTTCAATCTCCACCTTGGTTTGTGTTCCAAGCATGCGTATAAACAACTCCGGCCAAAACTTCTAAGCTTACTGGGCAATCCCATTGTAAGAAACAAGAAGAATCAAACCTTTGTTGAACATACCAGCTCCACCTAGCAGTTGTTCTCTTAGAGTTGCATCAATTGATGCATACTCCCGCCATGTCCTTGCAGTGTGCAAACTTGGCAAGCGGGACTATTTTGGTCAACATGTCTGCAGCGTTATCGTCTGTGATAACCTTCTCAACCTTGATAGCTCCCTTTTCTACGACATCTCGAATAAAATGAAATCTGACATCAATGTGTTTGGTGCGCTCATGAAATCTTTGATTTTTAATCAAATGAATAGCACTTTGACTATCACATTTTAGAATTGATTTAAGCTGAACTGAACTCAATTCTGCCACCAAACCTTTCAACCAGATAGCTTCTTTCACTGCCTCCTTTGCTGCCATATATTCTGCTTCTGTTGTTGACAAAACGACAATCGACTGTAAAATCGATTTCCAACTAACGGCACTGCCAACGAGAGTAAAGATGTATCCAGTTGTGGACCTCCTTCGATCAAGATCCCCTGCATAGTCAGAATCAACATAACCGATAATTGAAATACCTTCACTTTTCCGAAAGGTTAGGCCAACATCAGGAGCTCCTTTGAGATATCTCAATATCCACTTGACAGCTTCCCAGTGCCTTTTTCCTAGATTTGCCATGTACTTGCTTACCACACTTACAGATTGGGCAATATCTGGACGTGTGCATACCATAGCATACATAATGCTACCAACTGCACTCGCATAAGGAACCTTTGACATATGCTCCACCTCATCCATTGATTGAGGCATTTGTAACTCTGAAAGCTTGAAATGAGAAGCTAACGGTGTACTTACAGGCTTGCTCATATGCATATTGAATCTTTCAAGAACTTTTCCGATGTACCTCTTCTGAGAAAGATGTACAACACCATTTTCTCTTGAAATTTCCATTCCAAGGATTTTCTTTGCAACTCCTAGATCCTTCATGTCAAATTCCTTGCTCAACAGTTTCTTCAAAATATTTATCTCTGTGATGTTGTTAGCAGCAATAAGCATATCATCAACATACAACAAAAGATAAATCATAGAGTTACCAGACATCTTCTTGTGATACACACAACTATCAAATGCACTCCTCGAAAATTCATGTGTAGTCATGAATGCATCAAACCTCTTGTACCACTGTCTAGGGGATTGCTTCAAACCATACAAAGACTTCTTCAGTTGGCATACATGGTCTTCTTTTCCTTCAGCTAGGAAACCTTCTGGATGATCCATATAGATTGTCTCTTCTAGATCACCATGTAAGAAAGCAGTTTTGACATCAAGCTGTTGAAGCTCTAAATCAAATTGTGCAACCAATGCTAGTAGCACGCGAATTGAGCTATGTTTCACGACTGGAGAAAAGATCTCATTGTAGTCAATTCCCTCCTTCTGACTGAAGCCCTTTGCAACCAATCTCGCCTTGAACCTAGCATCTTCCACTTCTGAAATACCTTCTTTCTTTCTGTAGACCCATTTGCATCCAACTGTCCTCATCCCCTTTGGCCTTTTAACTAAGACCCATGTATCATTTTTGTGAAGAGACTCCATCTCTTCCATCATGGCTAACTGCCATTGTGCAGCATCTTTGCAAGAAGTTGCTTCAACATACGAAGAGGGCTCGAGATCCTTAATCTCTTCTTCTGCAGCTACGAACGCATGTGCAATCAGATTTTCTTGCTCTATAAGACGTTCCGGTTTCCGTATCTGCCTTTTGTCCCTTCCCTTCGCTATTGTGTATGGTTCATTGGAAGCAAGTTTTTTAAGATCTGCATCTTTTGACTCATCAATTTGAGTCTCTTGATCCCGTTCCTTGGTAAGCTCCACCGGTAGCTCCACCTGCTCGTTGTTCTCGTTTCTAGATAACTCCATAGAAACTTTACGAGGATCAAGTATAGAGGATTCATCAAAGGTAACATCTCTACTAACTACAAATTTGAGTAAAGACAAACACCATAGTTTGTACCCTTTTACTCCATCTACATACCCTACGAATATGGCCTTTTTAGCCCTTGGTTCAAGCTTACCTTCATTAACATGATAATAAGCTGGACACCCAAATATTCGCAAGTATGAATAGTTAGAGGGTTCACCTGACCAGACCTCATTCGGAGTCTTAAAGTCAATCGCTGATGCTGGAGACCGATTGACAATATGAGAAGCAGTATGAACTGCTTCAGCCCAAAAAACTTTGGACATCTTAGCTTGTAAGAGCATACAACGAGCCTTCTCAAGAAGAGTTCTGTTCATTCTCTCGGCAACTCCATTCTGCTGTGGTGTGTGCCTGACCGTCTTATGCCTTGCGATCCCATGAACCTTGCAGAAATCATTGAACTCTTCACTGCAAAACTCCAAGCCATTGTCCGTGCGAAGATACTTGATTTTCCTCTCCATTTGATTTTCAACCAAAATCTTCCACTCTTTAAATGCTTCAAAAGCATCACCTTTTGTCTTCAGGAAACACACCCAAACCTTTCGTGAAAAATCATCAATGAATGTGAGAAGATACCTCTTTCCTCCCTTCGATGGAAGCTTAGAGGGACCCCATAAATCTGAATGGATGTAGTCTAGCACCTCTCCCGTCTTGTGCTTGCCAGTGCTGAAGCTGACCTTTTTCTGCTTCCCTAAGACGCAGTGCTCACAAAATTCAAGTGTGCTGATCTTCTCACCATTTAAAAGGTTGCGGTTGCTCAACATCTCCAATCCTCGTGCGCTCATATGGCCTAGTCTCATGTGCCATAATTTTGCCTTGTCATCATTAGATATCTGCACTGTAGATGCATTTACAGAGCCAATAATGGTGCTTTCCGCAAGTGTGTAGAGGCCATCCTCCAGCTTGGCCTTCAACATGACTAAAGACCCTTTAGTCACTTTCATAGTTCCTCCTTCACTCATGTACTTATAGCCTTGTTTATCTAAAGTACCCAGGGAGATCAAATTCTTCTTTAGATCAAGAACATGACGGACTTCTGTAATAGTCCTCACGATTCCATCGTGGCAGCAAACATGAACTGAACCAATGCCAACTATTTTACAAGTTGCATTATTGCCCATTAATACAGTTCCTCTGCTTGTTTCATAGCTGCTGAACCAATCTTTTCGGAATGTCATATGCAGAGTACAACCAGAGTCTAAGACCCATTTGTTGTCATAGACTCCACATTACATGATGTTGTTAGTACATAATCATTATCATTATCATGTACTTGCTCAACAATGGATGCACTCGCCTTTTCTTTGGACTTCGACATAGGGCAATCTCTTTCAAAGTGCCCCTTTTTGTGACAGCCCCAACATTCCACATTCTTTTTGTTCACACGAGACTTTGATCTGTACTTCGATTTGCTCCTTGCCTTTTGGCTAGTACGACCTCTTACAAAGAGTCCACTAGCTTCGTCACTTTTGTCTCCTTCAAAATGCATCCGCACATCACAAGAGTTTAGTGCTTGCCGCACTTGCTCAAGTTTAATAGGTTGTTTGCTATACATCATTGAATTCTCAATATCACGATATTTTGAAGTCAATGAAAATAGCAAAGAACATGCAAGCGTCTCCTCGTCCTTTTTAATTCCAGCAGTTTGTAAGTCCATCACAAGTTTATTGAACGCATCTAGATGGTCTTGCAACAAAGTACCTGAATCCATCTTAAATGTATGAAGACGCCGTTGTAACAACATCCTTGTTGTCACTGACTGGTCCTGGTAAAGCCCTTCCAGCTTTTCCCATAACTCTTTGGCCGTCTCTTCGGTACTTGTACTCACTTCACAAAGTACGTTAGGTGCAAGAGACAGTTGGATTGCACTCAATGCATCTCCTTCAATCTTTTCCTTGTCGGAATCCGATATCTTATCGGGGTACTTTCCGTCAATAGCATGGATTGAACCTTCCCTCCGCAGTAACGCTATCATCTGGATTTTCCAGATATTGAAGTTGTTGCGCCCACTAAATCTATCAATTTCAAACTTCATGGAACTCATTCTTTTACTTGTTCTTTCTTTTCTACTATAATGTATTTGGAACTACAGAAAACCAAAGTAATCCTTTTCTGATGTGGAAGTTCAGACTGTGCTGCAACCACAGAGCATACTCAGACAGAACCTTGGCTCTGATACCAATTGTTAGCGGAAACGTGAAACTAAAGAACAAGGAAGAACAACAATATTTAACGTGGTTCGGATCAAAATGATCCTATGTCCACCAAAGAACAACTGCACTGATATTTATTTCACTCTACAAAGAATACAAGTGAAATACTACAAGAGAGAGAACACAAATGCCTTAGAAGGTGAGAAGGCAAGTGAGAGGATGATTTGAAAATGAATTAAGAGCTACCTATTTATAGGAATAAATTCATCCTATTGATGTCATTCATGACATCACTATGTGTCAAAATTGTCAAGGTTAAGATAGCAAACCATTTTATGGTTTGCCTAACTTTCATCTACCAAGATACAATCTTTGACTTGAATTTTGTACTAATTATCTTCCTACCAAATATTCATATTAAGTCATCTTCCATTTAGTTTGATTCCACAAGAACCAAAACCAACTCTTTCACGATTGTTAGATAAATTATGTACCAAACTTCTAATGATATGAGGTTGGACTTTTACTTCGGGTAAGTCTAAAATATAATCAAAAGGTCACTCTTGAAATAAATGAACATTGTCAATCTTTTCGAGCAGATTTATTATATCAACAAAAACATTGACATTGACATAGGAACACCCACGCGATTGTTTCTTCTTAATCTAAAAATTCATATATTACAAATCAAAAGATTATAATATTCACAAAATGCAAAATTTATAATATAAACTAAGAAAACATCTGCATCAAATAGTAATATAATAATTAAAAAAAGTAATAACTAACGATATTAAAAACTTACCTTTGGTGGTTATGTCATATTTTTCCTTTTCTTACTAATCGAATTAGCCCCTTTAAGATTTAAATCCTTCGTACCTTTGCTCCCTGAACCCCCAACAACTCTCTACGGAAGAAAAATAATTATTGAATGTTACGAACATCTCTCTAATAAGAACAAAATTAACAATTTGCATGTCACCAAAACTGGGAAAATAAATAAATACCTTTAAATACTGATCATTATTTACTTTTAATCTTTTAAAAAGGGCAGTTTCATCCTCAAAATCGTTGTCGTGAGGATAATGAACTTCTGGCAATTTTTCTTTACCCTTCACTTTCTACCAACATCAGAATAATTTTTTTGTTGAATTTTATAGGATGATGATGAATTGATAACAATACACTCGCTAATTTTATCGGAGAATTTGTTGTCATCTCTAATACGAACTTTATTGGGCGATTGAGTTAATGCATTCAACACAAAAGATGATGTTGAACATATTATCGGTGGGCTTTCCACGACAATCACAAATTTGTTAAGTCTAAGACTTTTACGCGACATATTTTCCATCGAACTATGGTGAAGCTTTGGTTAATCAGATTAACAAGCGATTAAGTGAAGAAGATTTAAGAGAGAATAAGCGATTAAGTGAAGAAGATAGATAGTTTAAGAGATATGGCAAAGAATATGGAAGGGTTAACACAATTTGCTACTGAACAAAAAAGAATTTTAATATTTCTTGGAACTATAACTCAGGTATTGATAACTACACCAACTTTATTGGTAATATGAAAAACTTTATATAAAGGAATAAAATCAACATGATCCCAATAAAAATCCACTAAATGTAAACAAAGAAAATAAAAAAATAATTAATGAAATTTGTGCAAATGTATTTGTATTAGGAGAGATAATATTTGATAAAATTTAATACCTAATTATACTCCATATAATGTGGCACGAACTACTAAGAGCATTTGAGAGATAAATCGGGAAAAATATCAAATTAAATACAAAAATTAAAGTTTTCATTATGTAATTTAAAATTTTAGTTTGTAATTAAATATAAATATATTGTTAGTTTGTTAATAAAAATCTTAAGTAGTATATTTTTGTAATTTTCACTTTATTAATTACAATAGTGTTGGCATGTTAGATGGTATTAGTTAAGGTTTAAAAGGGATAATTTTGGATAAAAATTGTTGTGAAGTACTTTATTCCCTTACTAAGAGGATCACTATGGAGCATAATTGTATAATACTAACAGAAATCAAGTGCCTAAAAAATTTAACTTCTACAATCATAATGGATACCATAACAAAACACAATACAGTGTCAAAAATTGTATCAGTATAGCACAAAACTATTAAAAAAAAAAAAGACATGAAATACCAAATTAAATAGTTATCCAACTACATATCTAAAACATACTCAAAAACACATTTTATGTAGTCGGATGAATTGTTCCTTTAGATTTTTCTTTACACACCTTGTTCAATCAGATTCTTTTTTTTAATCGAAATCTAATCTTCAAAATCGTTATCAGAATGCTACTCCACAATTATATTGTAACCTCTTTCTTTTTGAAAATTTGAGTGTGGCGATGATAAAGTTTACACCAGTGTTGTTCTCTATATTCTTTCTTTTTGACATATTATTGATAGCAACTTAAGGAATTTCACTACCAGATGATTGACCTCTTTCAGATTTATCGGTGAGAGACAAATTAAAATCAATCAATTCCAAGCTTGATCTTGAACAAACAATGAGGTTGTTGACATCGATAGTAGATTGCCTTAAACGATGACTCTTTTCTAGGAGTATAATCTATATGAATTCTTCTACTGATCATGATCGATTACACCAAGAAATATATATAAATTCTTTCTTTGATTAGAGATAATTTTGAAAGAAAAAAAATTATGAATGAACCAAACCAAGCTTGTTGACAAGAAATTATGGAAGAACACATAATTAAATGGTCTTCCTTGTAAAGGAAAATAAGAGAACGAGAAAAAAAATCTTTAATAATAAAAGTATTCAACTATAACTGTGATTAAGAATTCAAAAGGTAAACAAAATAAATTGAGGCCCATAAAATTAGTACACTAACCCAAACATAGCTATAAAAAATGTGTAGTTAAATTGAGTCCCATAAATTTAGCACATCACTCCTAATAAAAGGAAATAAATTGGATCATAAAATACATATTAAAAAATAAAAAATTAACTAATTTTTCATGTTTGTAATTAGAAACCTAGTATTATAAAAAAAAAAAAAAGTATATACAAATATTGTTAATTAAAGTCTTAAATAGTATATTCTAGCAATTTTATCTATTATTATAGAAGATACATCAAGCACTAATCATTT
This sequence comes from Solanum sitiens, assembly GCA_016801875.1. Classification (NCBI taxonomy): domain Eukaryota; kingdom Viridiplantae; phylum Streptophyta; class Magnoliopsida; order Solanales; family Solanaceae; genus Solanum; species Solanum sitiens. The sequence goes on from JABWTJ010000673.1 coordinate 266,279, forward strand.
GTGGTGGATGCATAGAAATAATCAGCATACCACCATCTTTTAGTTTAACAACACTTGCCCAACTTCCAAAAAAATTATAAATAAGTAGTAAATTTATTCCTCGAAAAATCTATAAGTAATACTTTTATTCTTTATTTTTCAAAAAAAAAATATTTTAAAGTCAAAAACAAGTCAAACTCGGATGTGGTGCATCTTCATCTCTACCCTTCTTACATCAAATCAAGTCCTAGTAACATTTTCAATTGATATACAGCTAGCTCAACTCTCAGCATTCGCAACATGCATCACGTCGAACACCTTCTTAAGTTCCTCAATGAAATTCTCTGGATCCTTAGCATTGCTTGAACCGGTGAAACTTGGAGGGTTCATCCTCAAGAACTCACGAATCCTTGAAATGTCAGCCTCTTCTTGTCGAGATCCTCATTGTTGCCCAACTTGGTTAGTCACCGCTTGACTTAACATCCAGATTGCCTCCCGGAAATATGCATTGGTGAGTTCTCCTTGAGGTTGCACGTTTGGTGCATTAGATACCCCTTGTTTTTGTGGTTAAATATTCCTCCTTGCTAGATTACCTCTGACTGCTCTTCGTGGAGGCATGATTATCTGAAACACGCGCAAGCACGAATTAGAGGAAAATTTGTAGAGATCAAACTCTAACGCACGAAAAGATAGTGAAGGAATTCCTAGATGTTGTAGCCTCCTAATTATAAATGTGGTACGCTCCACACCGATAACTAGGACTCTACAGACACGACTTCAAAGAATCCTTAGGACACTTGAACTCTGTGCTCTGATATCAAATTTGTCACACCTCGAGCCTAAACCCTGGGCGTGGCCGACACTCGAAGACCATTGCTGGCTTCGAGCGGACCCTTGGTTTGCATTTCTTAACTCAGTAAAAAACAATATGTACAACTCTAATGATCAAACCTCAACTGAACTGATAAATCATACTAAAGATTAGAACATTCAACTGACCAAAAGTGGCAACCCAAGTCTTAACAAATAGAAAGAAATGAAAAAACCTAAAGGACTAACATCTGACTGTCTATATATGAAACCTATAAAACTCAGATAGATGTTGGGACAGACCCCACAACATCCTAATAAAGAAAATGCTGAAAGCAATAAAATGACTCCTCCGGAATGCAAGGAAGCTCACCAACATACTCTGGATTGCTCAAATGGATCAAGGGTGCGCTGAATGTCGATCCTCATTACTTCCGTTTGCATCATAATATGATGCAAGCTAAGTGGCATTAGTACATTCAATGTACGAGTATGCAAGTTGGAATGCTAAACAACATAAGCTAGAAAGAATCTGACGGAAACTGAAGAACTTACTTGGCTCAACTCAACTCAACATAACTGACTCATTTCAATATAAAGCAATTTAAAAACAAGTGCAATATAATGAAAAGTTGTTTAAAAACATCTTGTAAACTCTGCATGTATGGAAAGGTACAATTAACTCTGACATGTATGTAAAATACAAGTAAACTATGACAACCATCACATAAGAGCTATAGTCATGATACAATGATCTACCTTACGGTGCCAGCGGATCCTATACCCGGCCAAAGGTATAAGTCCTGAACTGCCTAATGGATCCACTAGTACTCTACTGTGAAAAAGGTTCATCTAAAAAGTATGACATTTTTTTCACCCATAGTGGCTACAGGGTTTTATGGAGATATGAGTTATATGAACTCATGATCGTCCCTAGTTTAGTGCTTAATACTACTCCCAAAATATATTGGCTCTTATGTTATTAAAATGTAATGCTTCTGTTATTTGAGACTAGTGCTCAAAACTTAGCTCAAAGGCTACCTTGAAAATCTCAGTTTCCCTACTTTCTTCATTTAGAAACCTATTAGTCTTTTCTGAAAATTAGCTTGAAAGCTCTTTGGAAATCTCAGTTTCCATTCTTTTTTAAAGTGAAAACATTTTATACTTCTTTGGGAATACAAAGTCCCAATATACTTCTTTGAAGAAAAGACTTCACTTTACTCTGAGTTGAACTCAAACTTAAGTCTTACGACGAAGTTAAAACGTTTGTGAAGGACTTCTGAAACTTAAAATGAACTTATTCTCATTATCTTTTCTTTACTCAACTTGATCATTAAGTCTTAACACAAAGTTAAACGCATTTGTAAAAGACTTCTTGAAAAGACTCTAAGAACTTTCTAGACTTGGCTCTTAACTTTTCTTAAATTTGAAGTTATGGATTCAAGGTTGAAATTCGTATTTCTGGATGATTTCTATTTGATTAGAAGTTATTTAGAGTAGTTAGAATCATTAAGAAATGTTAAAACACTTTAGAAAGGCTTAAACGGACTGAATTACGAAATAAGGGTGAAAAACACTGATCCAGGCGCATCTGGGGTGCTCCGCGCCGCGCCAATACCATTTGACTCAGGCTCCAATTAGGTGCACTGTAGGCGCGCTGCCCCAGGACCTCTGGCGTAGATGGGGGCGCCGCGCCTAACACTGCCCAGGTGACGATTGACGAATTTTTCAACTCATATTTTTATCCTAAATCGTTCTAATTCGATTTCGTTTCTCAAATTCACTTAGATTTCATGTACCCACATCACATATAAAAGGATATAACCCAATGAATTCAAGAACAACACTTAGATCATCAAAAAACCTCCTAAATCTCAGCTTATGTTCAAGAACGAATGCAATTCAAGAGCAACATTCAAGAACATTCAAAATCCAATCTTTTTAGGATGAAATCACACTGAATCAAACATGTTTGGCACGTGGGTGAACTAACCCAGCACTTAGATAGACTCACATAGTTGATCGAAGAAAATCTGTGGCAAAACCACGATCAACCTAAAACGATTTTGGTGAATCTTGCCTTTTTCATCTTCTTTCTTCTCTTCTTTTTCTCCTTAGCCCTAGCGTGAAAATTTCAAACTTCTAAAACTAACTAAGTTCAATATTGACCCTTATTAAACTCCTAAAAGCGGAATAAATTAATAGGGTAGTGAAAATACTAAAATACCCTTTAAAATCTCAGAATTGGATATTTTCTTTATCCAACAGCCCAAGGGCATAACTCACTCATACAAAGTCGGAATCACGAAAACTTGGCGGCATTGGAAAGATTATTATAAGGGCTCTGGAACTACCCCTAACTCATCCAGAGCTAGGAGTTAAGGTTGTCTGAATTTGACCAAAAACTCACTTTTTAACTTACTTAAAATTTCCAGATTTTCTTATTCTATCCAAAATTAAGTATTTTCAAATTTTAAACTATTTTCTAGTTCTTTTTAGTTGCGAGATGTTACAATATCTCCCCATTTGGAACATTCTTCCTCAAATGAGATTATTCTTACTAGACTAAGGGTAGTAACATCAAGTTCAAATACCCACAAGCAAATGTAACGATAACATGCTTACTCATAACTTAAAGAGTACTAAGAAGAAAATTAGTACCTTGGTCTGCATTTTCTCTGGATTCAAAGAGATGTTGATATATCTTCTTCATGTTCGCTTCAGCTTTCTAAGTAGCTTCTTCAATAAATTGGTTCCTCCAAATGACCTTGAATGATGCTACTTCTTCTGTTCTCAACTTGCGAACTTGGCGATCTAAAATATCAACAGGAATCTCTTCATAGGTTGAGCTATCATTGATCTCAATATTTTTAGTTGGTATGATCAAAGAAGGATCACCCATGAACTTTTTCAACATAGAGATGTGAAATACTGGATGAATCGATGCTAACTCTTGTGGTAGCTCCAATTCATAAGCTACATTGTCCATCCTCTTGGATATTCTATCAGGTACAATATATCAGGGAATAAGCTTCCCCTTCTTACCAAACCTCATAACACCTTTCATGGGTAAAATTTTTAGATATACTCAATCATCTACTTCGAACTCTAACAGCCTCCTCCTAACATCTGTGTAGGATTTTTGACGACTCAGTGATGTTTTCAACCTCTCTGTAATCACCTTCACCTTCTCCATAGCTTGATGAACTAAATCTGGTCCTATCAACCCTGTTTTACCAACTTCAAACCATCCAATAGGAGATCTGCATCTTCTCCCATAGACAACTTCATAAGGAGCCATTTGGATGCTAAAGTGGTAACTGTTGTAAGCAAACTCAATGAGAGGTACGTCATCATCCCAATTTCCTTTTAAATTGATCACGCATTCCCTCAACATGTCCTCTAAAGTCGAATTGTACGCTCTGCTTGCCGTCAGTCTGAGGATAAAAGGCAGTACTTTACCTTTGAACCCAAACCTTTCTGAAAAGATTTCCAAAATTGTGCAGTAAATTGTGCACCTCTATCTGAAATAATGGAGACTGAAACTCCATGAAGTCTTACCACCTCTTGAATGTACAACTTAGCATAATCCTCTGCTAAATGGGTAGTCTTTACCGGCAAAAAGTGAGCTGATTTTGTCATTCTATCGACAATCAACTAAATAGAATCATGCTGCCTGCGAGATTTAGGTTAGACTGTGATGAAATCCATATTAATCATCTCCCACTTCCATTCTGGAAGTTCTATATTTTGAGCCAAACTTTCAGGCCTTTGGTGCTCTACTTTAACTTCGGGCACTTGGCAACAAATTCAGCAATGCAATTCCTCATACCATTCCACCAATATACTTCTCTCGAATCGCGGTACATCTTTGTGGAACTCGGATGAATGGAATATCTGGAGATATGAGCTTCCTCCATGATCCTCTCTTGAATTCCATCCACCATAGGTACACACAATCTACCTTGATATCTCAATACACCATCTCCCTCTTGTTCAAAAGCTTAATACTCTTTACTTATGAACATTTGCCTTAAATTCAAGCCAAATGGGACTTGGTCTTGCTTATCTTTCACTTATAACACTAATGATGACTCAGCCCCATTTGTCACCACTATTCCTCATTTTGTGGAATCCATGAGTTGGACTCCTAAGCGTGCAAGTCTATGCACATTGTTTGCTAGTTCTTTCTTCTTTTCTTCAATATGGGTGGTACTACTCATAGATAACTTGTTTAAGGCATCACCAACCAAATTGGCCTTACCTTGGTGGTAGATAATGCTCATGTCATAATCCTTGATCAATTCTAACCACCTTCTTTGTCCGATATTAAGCTCTCTTTGAGTGAACACATATTGTAGGCTCTTGTGATTAGTGAAGACATCAACATGAACACCATACAGATAGTGACGCCCTATCTTCAAGGCGAAAACTACAACAACCAACTCTAAGTCATGGTTTGGGTAATTCTTCTCATGAACTTTCAACTGTCTGGAGGCATATGCTATAACCTTGCCATTCTTCATTAGGACACAACCCACACCAACTCTAAATGCATCACAATACACCACAAAACCTTGAGTTTCCTCTGGTAAGGTCAAAACCAGGGCAGTAGTCAAGCTTTTGTCACAAGCTTCATACCATAGAAACTTAACTATCTTCTGAGTCAACTTGGTCAAAGGAGATGAAATAGACGAAAACCCCTCAACAAACCTCCTATAGTATTCTGTCAACCCCAAGAAACTCCTAATATCAGTTGGAAACATGGATCTAGGACAACTCTGAATTGTTTCTATATTTTGGGTATCAACTTTAATTCCATCACATAAACTATGTGGCCCAAGAATGCAAGAGACTTAAGCCAAAACTCACATTTTGAGAACTTAACATACAACTCCTTATCTTTTAAAGTCTGAAGGACGATTTTGAGATGACTAGCATGATCTTCTTCATTCCTTGAATAGATTAGTATGTCATCAATGAATACGATAAAAACATATCTAAATAAGGTTTGAAAACTCTATTCATAAGATCCATGAATGTTGCAGGCGTATTGGTCAACCCAAAGGACATGACCAAGAGCTCATAATGCCCATATCTAAATCTGAAAGTTGTATTTGGAATGTCACATTCCCTAACTTTCAACTGATGGTAGCTTAATCTAAGGTAAATTATCGAGAAATGGAAAGCACCTTGAAGTTGATAAAAAAGATCATCAATCCTTGGAAGTGGATACTTATTATTGATGGTAACCTTGTTCAATTGACGGTAGTATATACAGATCCTAAGGGAATTATCTTTCTTTCTTACAAAAAAAATTTGAGTGCCCCAAGGTAAGACACTTGGTTAAATAAAACCCTTATCTAAAAGATCTTTCAACTGTTCTTTCAACTTTTATAAATCTTGTGGTGCCATTCTATACGGCGGAATAGAGATAGGACGAGTATCTGGAATAATGTCTATGTTGAACTCTATCTCTCTCTCAGAAGAGACTCCGGGAACATCATCTGGAAAAACTTCTGGAAACTCTGTTACTATTGGAACTGACTGAATGGGAGGTACCTCAACACTTGAGTCATTACTCTGACTAAGTGATACATACAACCCTTAAAAACTAACTTTCTTGCCTTAAGGTACGAAATGAAACGACCCTTAGGCACTACTGAATTACTACTCCACTCTATGACTGGCTCATTAGGAATATCAAACTTGACAACTCGATTTCTACAATATATTCATGCATAACAGACATGAAGCCAGTCTATATCAAGAATGACATCAAAGTCTACCATGTCTAACTCAATTAAATCAGCCATGGCACTCTTGTGATTGACGGAAATGGGATAATCATGATAAACTCTCTCTGCTAGAATGGACTCACCAACAGGTGTAGAAACACTGAATGGTTCACTAAGTTGCTCAGGAATAATATCATAGTTCATAGCAACATATCGAGTTACAAAAGATAAAGTCGCTCCTTGATCTAGAAAAGCATAAACAGTAAAGTCAAAGACTTGAATCATACCAGTGAAAACATTTGGTGAATCCTCTTGCTCTTGGCGATTGTTGAGAGCATATTAGTGATTTGTTCCTCTGCCAGTACCAGAAGTAGTTTCTCTAGGTGCAGCCTTGTCTAGTGGAGCAACTGAAGAAGATCAGGCTCTATTTCCTAGGTGACACCTAATGAACTTTTCAACTCATTTTCTTATCCTAAGTCGTTCTAATTCGATTTCTTTTCTCAAATTCACTTAGATTTCATGTACCCACATCATATATAAAAGTATCTAACCCATTAATTCAAGAACAACAGTTAGATCATCAAAGAAATCTCATAAATTCCCAGTCTAACCACACTTGAAACAACAATGGGAGCCCTCACGACAAACACCAGAGTGGTTTCTACTACACTTGGCGCATGTAGGAGTCTTGTTACCTCTTTGTGCCACACAACCCTATGAATAGGCAAGTTTAACTATGGAACTCTGCCCATAGTACTCATCATTTTTCTTAGGTTTAGGTGCACTAGCATACGATGGAGCAGAACCCTTCTATTTCTATTGGAAGGATGACTAGTTAGCATTACTCTTTTGCTGCCCAGACTCATTCCTGTCTTAGCCCTCTTGTTCTTGAACTCTTCTCTATCTCTCAGCTTTTCTTCCTCTACCTACTGCACATAGATCATCAACCTTGAAATGTCCAAGTCAGCTATCAACATTTCTACTCTGTCCTCTTTGCTTAATGAATGACCCAGTCCGGCAATAAACAAACTCATTCTACTCCTAATGTCCTGAACCATTTCCGAAGCATAATGAGATAGTTGGGTGAACTTAAACCTATACTCATGCACACTGATAGAATCATACTTGACTGTAAGGAATTCTTGTACCTTAGCGTCTTTCGATTCCCGGGGAAAGAAATGCCCCAAGAAAGCTTGTTCAAAATAGGCCAAACTCGGATGTGGTGCATCCTCATCTCTACCCTCTTTCCACTGATCAAACCAAGTCCTAGAAACATTTTTTAGTTGATATGCAGCTAGCTTAACTCTGTTAGCATTTAAATCATGCATCTCGTTGAACACCTTCTTAAGTTCCTCAATGAAATTCTTCGGATCCTCCGTAGTGCTTGAACCGGTGAAAATTGGAGGTTTTATCCTCAAGAACTCACGAATCCTCAATATGTCAGCCTCTTCTTGTAGAGCTCCTCATTGTTTCCCAACTTGGCTAGTCACCGCTTGAATTAACACAAGGATTGCCTCTCGGAATTCAGCATTGATGACTTCTCCTTGAGGTTGCACGTTTGGTGCATTAGGTACCCCTTGTTCTATGGTTCAACATTCTTCTTTGCTGGATGACCTCTAACTGCTCTTCGTGGAGGCATGGTTATCTTAAACATGTGAAAGCACAAATTAAAGGTAAGCTTTGTAAAGATCAAACTCTAACGTACGAAATGAGAGTGAAAGAAGTGAAAGAATTTCTAGATGTTGCAGCCTCCTAAATATAAATGTGGCGTGCTTCACACCTATAACTACGACTCTTCAGACACGGCTTGAAAGACTCCCTGGACTCTTGAACTCTGTGCTCTGAAATAAAGTTTCTCAAGCCCCGAGCCTACACCTTGGGCGTGGCCAGCACTCGAAGACCATTGTTGGCCTCGAGCGGACCCTTGGTCTGGCTTACTTAACTCAGTGAAAGACAATATGCACAACTATAATTATCAAAACTCAACTAAACTGATAAAGCATACTATCTGAGAACTATTTGTAAAGATTAGAACATTCAACTCGCAAAAACTAGCAACTTGAGTCTTAACAAATAGAAAGAAATGCAAAGACTAAAGGACTAATATCTGACTGTCTATCTATGAAGCCTCTAAAACTGATATGGATATTGGGACAGACCCCACAACATCCTTGTAAAGAAAATACTGAAAGCAATAAAAGGAGACCTTCATAATGCAAGAAGGCTAACCAACTGGCTTTGGAGTGCTCAACTAGATCAATGGTGCGCTGGATGTCGATCTTTGTTACTTGCATGTGTATCATAATACTATACAGGCCAACTAGAATCAGTACATTGAATGTACCAACATTCGAGTTGGAAAGCTAAATAACATAGGCTAGAAAGAATCTGAAGGAAACTAAAGAACTTACCTAGCTCAACTCAACTCAACATAACTGACTCATTTCAATAAAAAGCAATTTAAAAACAAGTGCAATATAATGAAAAGTTGTTTTAAAACATGTAAGCTCTGTATGTATGCAGAGGTACAATTAACTCTAACATGCATGTAAAAATACAAGTAAACTATGTATCTATACAAATACATTTAACTTTTGAGGGAGTTTCTCTAACTGAAAACTATCACATAAGATTTATAGTGATGATACAACGATTTACCTTGCGCTGCCAGCGCATCCAATACCTGGCTAAAGATATAAGACCTAAACTGCCTAATGGATCTACTAGTATACTATGAAAAGGGTTCATCTAAAAAGTATGACCCTTTTTCTACCCATGGTGGCTACATGGTTTTATGGAGATGTGAGTTATCTGAACTCATGCTCATCCCTATTTCGGTGCTCAATACTACTCGCAAAATATACTTGCTCTTATGTTATTAGAACGTATTGCTTCTGTAATTTTGTAACATTTTGAAATATCGAGGTCATGTGATAAGACTTAAATGAACCCCTTAGGATCTAAACCAGTGTTCCTAGCCAATTAGGCATATTCAGAGTCTTTGAAGTGGTGTTGGAACTGAAACTCTTAAACGTTCGGCAAATTGGTTCATAAGAGGGCTAGAGTGTCCTTTTGATTTAACCTAGTTAAAGAGTCGGAATTTGGTAAACGGTTGTAACTATAGGTGTAAAATATTGTGTGGGATGGTATCATGTTGGAAAAGTCGGGGGACGACTCCCCAAGGACCAAACAAGGACCCTCGAGGAGGACCCTTGAAGCAGCAGGGCATGACGGACCCCATGACGGGGTGTCACAGGCGCGACAGGGCGTCGAGGCCTCCGTCGTGCCAGCCTTAGCGCTTGGACTTTTCCTCCGCCTGCACAAGTCTCTGACCAACGTGACGGATGTGCAGGACGGAGGGAAGCCAGTCCGTCACGGCCACAACGGTCCGTCGTCGCGGAACCGTCGTGCGCTTAGGGAGAAAGCCTCCGCCGGCACAAGTCTCTGACCAACGTGACGGATGTGCAGGACGGAGGGATGTCAGTCCGTCACGCCCACGACGGACCGTCGTCGGGGATCCGTCGTGGAAGGTCTGTGGCAGTTATGGAAAAGTTATTTTTTAGTTAGTTAATTAATTAAGTGTCTTAGGGGTAATTAGGGGTTTAAGAGAGACTAATTAAGTGACTTAAGACCCCACTATAAATACCCAACCCTCATTAGCCTAATCATTCTCTCAAAAACAAAACTCTCTTCCTTCTCTCTAATTTCTCTCTCTATTGGAAGACTCCATTGGAGATCAACTTGGGGAGATCATTGGGGGCTGGATTAGCACTAAATTCACCATCAAAACGTCATCAAACCTTCAGGTATGGGATCTAATTCACCTTTGAGATTCTTTCCTCAAAGGGTTCCTTCAAAGCTTTTTCCATAAAGTTAAGTTTCTTATGGGTTTCATCCAAATCCGAATTTGATCATGTGAATTGAGCTAATTATGTATTCCTTGGGTTAGAATGAATAGATTATCATGAATTGTAACTTGACTATGGCGAATTGATGTAGTTTGATCTAGATTGTGGGTGATGTCCCCTAACCCTTAACCCTAAATGTTGAATTGATATGGATTAGGTTGAGTTTGATAGAATTGATCTCACAATTAGTTAAATGGTCTTTAATGATTGTTATTGCATTGATTATGGATCTATTATGATGAATTGAAGTTCTTGACACCTATGTTCTTGAATATTGAATCTAAGTTAAGAAGATACACTTGAGATCATGTTACTAAGCTTTGATGTAGTATTGCTTCATAGTATAGTGCTTCTCCTTGATTAGTTCTTATGATTTATTATTGAATTACATCGATGTGATGATCTAAGATTGGTTGATCTATGGGTTGATGGTAAGGCCCCTTATTGATGGACTAGGGAGGAGTATTGGTAAGTCTTGATGATCCTAGCCTTTACTTCAAATTATGGTTAATTGTCATCAAGTGATAATGTTATGTTGAAGTATGCTTTGATTGATGTGATAAGTTGATATGGTACATGAACTTATATTCTTAGGTTGGTTGTGAGGTTGCTAGGTGTAATGTAATATAGGGAAGTTGTACGATGTGCCCTATTATGATGAGATGTACGAGGGTTGACTTCACCTATTTGGATTGTTATGGACTAATTCTCATACAATTCTTATTTGAGCTATTATGATGATTATACGAGGGATTGACCCTCCTATCTAACTAAATTGAGAAGGTTAATAAAGATTAAAGATTTCTCTAAATGGGGACTTAGCTTAGCACCGAGCGAACTTGACAATGGGAGGTGATGACTTGTCCCTAAAAAGGAAAGATTCATCCTAGAAGTTGCCCATGTGACGATAACTCCCATGTATGAGGGATGTGTCACTTTAAGGGATTCCCATGAGGAGCGGCCCATATTACCAAATAGTATAAATAGGGATATCTACATCTTAGTTCTTGAACTATGTTGCCACTATAGGATACTAGCTAGTGGATCCACCTAGATAGCTATGTTCACGTTAGGTTCTACCTTGGCCGGTAGACCACCTTCCATCGGTGTAAGGTTTCATGACACCGGATTCCACATTCGATTATGTGGTCTATGTCGGTTAAGGCAAATGTTCCCTAAACTAAATGAATGAATAAGATATAGGCTAATCAAAGTAACTTGAAGAGGTTGGCTATAGGTTAGGTAGGGGTATGGGACTCTACCTACGCCTTGCACTAGTTTTCCTTGATAGGAACTTTGAGAGGTCAATATTATGCATGTAAGGCGATGGTATGATGTAAATGGTTTGTATGTTGAGTAACATGCTTATGGATATAATGTTGTTGTCTTTGCTTGAAGAAGGATGTATCATGACATGAAGAGTATGTTGGTAAGTAAATTACTAATTGTAGTCTTGGTAGGTTACTTGATTGAGTAGGAGATATGGTAATTTTACTTGATCATCGCACTTGTGACTTATTGAAGGTTATCATTAGTATGCTTTGCTTTGCTATGGTTTAATTGCATATGTAGTCTATTATGTTTTCATAAATGTCCCTTTCTAAATATATTTGATTGGTAATTGTATATGAGATTCCATACTTAGTACATGTGGAGTACTAATCCCTTTTCTTTCCCTTTTCCCAAATATTTTAGGTTTGGGTCGTTGAGCTTGATCCAAATTGCTAGGAAGGAAGACTTGGGTATTTTGCCATCCAACTGGTAGGTCCTCACTGTCTCGAGGACGTGGCCGATATCTCTCTTTTATGATGTGTAGATACTATGATTCTATATTGACTCCGTTATTCTCTTGAGACGATGTAGTAGACAGCCTATATGCGGCTTCTTTCATTTGATGTAGAGCTATGCCCAAGACTTATTGTAATCGATAGATGGTCTATGAGATGAGACGGTTTTATGACTATTATTTTCTAAATATATAAGTGTATGAAATAAAAGTAGAAGACTAAGTAATCTTCGTATATGAACAAGTCTATGTATACTTGATATATATAATGATGTGTATGTAGAGGTGTAAACCTCCGAGCAGTTTTAGATAAAAAGTTTTTAATTATTACTGATTTTTAGTCGATGAATGCTATGACGAAGCTAAGAGGCTTGTCTTAGTCCTCCGAGAGGACGACGACGCCGGTTACGTCTGGGGGGTAAACCCGGATGTGACAAACTTGGTATCAGAGCATGAGGTTGAATATCCTTGATGTTAACGTCTCTCTCTCAACCACGTTATTTAAGTTTGTATTCATAATTGTGAAGCGCGCCACACTTATGAATAGGAACTTATTTGATGATTAGGAATCATTCTCATTGTTGGAAATCCATATCGTGCCCCTAGAATGTACGTCGTATATGCTTTCGGCTGAACCTTGTGTTTTGGTTATAGGAGATGAATACTAGAAGAAATGCGGCTCGAAGACTTGAGGAAGAGATGGCTGCTGCAAGAGTTCCTCGTGACGAACCTGCTCCTCCTCTTGAAGAGGTTGCTATTGATGACCAGGTTCCTGCTGATCCTCCACCGATGACAGAAGCTCAGATGAGAGCTATTATTGCTCAAATGGCTCAAGCCATGACTACTCAAGCTCAAGCCGCAACAGTGCAAGCCCAAGCTATGACTGCCCAAGCCAATAGGGATTTGGCACCTAGAGTCCATGAACAGACTATGGCCTCCAGACTTAGGGATTTCACTCGAATGAATCCTCCTGTCTTTTATGGGTCGAAGGTTGATGAAGACCCTCAGGAATTTATTAATGAGGTTCACAAGATTTTGTGTGCTATGGGGCTTTCATCTAGCGAGAATGCCGAGTTGGCCTCATACCAACTCAAGGATGTCGCTCAGATATGGTATGCGCAATGGAAGGACAACAGGCCACTTGGAAGTGGGTTAGTGACGTGGGAGTTATTCAAAGGGGCCTTCATTAATCGGTTCTTCCCTAGAGAGATGAGGGAAACGAAGGTGGTGGAATTCATCAATCTCCGCCAAGAAACGATGAGTGTTCATGAGTATTCTCTGAAATTTACTCAATTGGCCAAATATGCTCCGTCTTTGGTCTCCGATCCTAGAGACGAAATGAGTCGATATATGATAGGTATATCGGACGATTTACAAGAGGAGTGTCAATCGGCTATGCTACATGATAACATGAACATTGGTCGTCTCATGGTGCATGCAAGAAGGGTTGAGGAGGCTAGAGCAAAAAGGAAGGATAAGGATAAGGACTCAAGGAGGACAAGGTCTTCTGAGAGTGAAACTGCTAAAGATAGGTTGTGAATTCAAGACAGGCCTAGATTCAAGAAGAGGTTCTCAAACCACGTTCCATCCAAATTTCCCAAGACTAGGGATTCTAAAGCTCCTAGACCAAAAGTTGCCAAGGGAAAGGATGGGAACTCATCTAATGAGAAGCCTACATGTTCTAAGTGTGGGAAAGGTCACTATGGAGAATGTTTGATTGGAACGGGAAATTGCTTTGGTTGTGGAAAGATTGGTCACAAGGTGCGGGATTATCCAAATGCTAAGGGACAAGAGAGGGGTGGTCAGCCAAGTGGTTCTAATAGTGCTCCCAAAAAGAACCGTCTTTATGCTCTTCGTACTAGAGATGACCAAGAGGCCTCTCCCGATGTGGTGACTGGTATGTTACAAATCTTTGCCATTGATGTGTATGCATTACTTGATCTGGGTGCTACTTTGTCTTTCGTTACTCCATTGGTAGCTAAGAAGTTTAGTACATTACCCGATGTTTTGCATGAACCTATTTTGGTGTCTACCCCGGTGGGTGAGTCAGTGGTAGCAAAAAGAGTCTATCGAAATTGTCCTATTTCAATACCTCATAGAGTTTCTCATATTGATCTAGTTGAGCTAGACATGTTTGATTTTGATGTCATATTAGGTATGGACTGGTTGCATGCTAGTTTCGTTTCCATCAATTGTAGGACCAAAATTGTGAGGTTTTGTTTCCCAAATGAACCCGTTATGAGTGGAAGGGTGGAAATTCTCTTCCTAAAGGTGGTTTCATAACATGCCTAAAGGCGTGTAAAATGATCTCGAAGGGGTGTCTCTACCATATTGTGAGAGTCCAAGAAGTGGATTCCGAAGTTCCTCCTATAGAGTCAGTCCCCGTGGTGAGTGAATTTACGGAGGTCTTTCCTGATGACCTTCCTGGCATTCCTCCCGAACGGGAAATTGATTTCGGTATCGATTTACTACCGGAAACAAATCCTATTTCTATTCCTCCTTATAGAATGGCTCCGGCCGAGTTAAAGGAATTGAAGGCACAACTTAAAGATTTGCTAGACAAGGGCTTTATAAGGCCTAGCATTTCTCCATGGGGTGCTCCGGTCTTGTTCGTGAAAAAGAAGGATGGGTCCTTGAGAATGTGTATTGACTACCGACAACTCAACAAGGTTACTATCAAGAACAAGTATCCTCTTCCTCGGATTGATGATTTATTTGATCAACTCCAAGGAGCGAGTTACTTCTCAAAGATTGATTTGAGGTCAGGGTACCACCAGCTTAGGGTGAGAAATAAAGATATTCCAAAGACAGCTTTTCGGACTCGATATGGGCATTATGAGTTTGTGGTTATGTCGTTTGGTCTCACAAATGCTCTGGCAGCGTATATGGATCTGATGAACAGAGTGTTTCGAAATTTCCTTGATTCATTCGTTATTGTATTTATCGATGATATCTTGGTGTATTCGAAAAATGAGGTTGACCACAGTGATCATCTAAGGGTAGTATTGCAAACCCTTAGAGAACATAAATTGTTCGCCAAGTATAGAAAGTGCGAGTTTTGGCTGAGGTCGGTGGCATTTCTTGGGCACATTATCTCTAGTGAGGGAGTTGAGGTAGATCCAAGGAAGACAGATGCGGTAAGAAACTGGCCTAGACCCTTGACCCCAATTGATATTAGGAGTTTCTTGGGTCTAGTGGGTTATTATCGAAGGTTCGTAGAAGGCTTTTCATCCATTGCATCTCCTTTGACTTCATTGACTCAAAAAGGCAAAAAGTTTGAATGGTCAGAGGCATGTGAGAAGAGTTTTCCATTATTGAAGAATAGGCTTACTTCCGCTCCGGTGTTAACTTTACCGAAAGGATCTAAAGGGTTCATTGTGTATTGTGATGCATCCCGCGTAGGTTTGGGGTGTGTGCTTATGCAAAATGGGAAGGTGATTGCCTATGCTTCGCGGCAACTTAAGGTGCATGAGAGAAATTATCCTACTCATGACCTTGAGTTAGCGGCCGTGGTGTATGCTTTAAAAATATGGAGACACTACTTGTATGGTGTTCATGTGGATGTTTTCACTCATCATAAGAGACTTCAATATGTGTTTACCCAAAAAGATTTGAATCTTCGACAAAGAAGGTGGTTAGAGTTGTTGAAAGATTATGATATGAGTGTGCTATATCATCCCGGCAAGGCAAATGTGGTGGCGGATGCTTTAAGTCGTATGACTATGGGTAGTGTGTCTCATATTGAAGAAGACAAGAAAGATCTAGTAAAAGATGTTCATCATTTGACTAGATTGGGAGTGCGATTGGTGAGTTCGCTAAATAGAGGTGCCACGATTCATCATAGCTCCGAGTCATCATTGGTGGTTGAGGTAAAGTCCAAACAACACCATGATCAACTATTGATGGAGTTAAAGGAGTCAGTTCTTGGCAAGACGAACGAATCATTCTCCCTAGGAGAAGACAGTGTTTTGAGGTATCAAGGGAGGTTGTGTGTTCCTGATGTGGATGGATTGAGGGATCGGATCCTTGATGAAGCCCATGGATCC